>JAINUV010000934.1:0-147782 GCA_020205505.1 Panax japonicus
ACCTCTTTTAATTGCTAATGGCAAAATGGATGGATGTATGATATTATGTTGAGGTAAGTACTACTTAATTTCTGTTGTGTATGTAGGGTTAGTACTTTTACATTTTCTAAGTGTGTAATAGGAATTACCACCGAGAAAATGTTTCTGGTTTTTGACCAGAAACATTTAGCAGTGGGTTAGATATGGGGCACCTTTATTCTACTTTTGATGCAAACAGTAAAGCTGCACTACTAGTTGTTATATATATGGTACGTATATGAACTAGTAGCTAACTAGCAGTACAAGTATTTGAAGTTGTAGGAGAGTAAATGTGATTTGCTGTGTTTATTTATGTATGGAATTAATTTGTAGTGCCAAATTATATATCTCAAGGTCATATATATATATATATATATATATATATATATATAACCTTTTTCATATTTTTATTTTTTTATTTTTAAAAAAAAAAAACCTTTTCAGCTATATTACTTCTGAGAAGTAATCAGAGCCATTAAGTTTAATGGGGATATAATAGTACTTAGGCTGATTAATTATTAATCTTGAGAACTAATAACAGTGTTTAAGTGGTAGCTTGTGAATGATTTATTTAATGCTGTCATTTCATTTCAAGGCAGTCTTTTTCTCCCTAGTAATTTATGTCAAATCCAAGGAGGGAAACACATCGAGGAAGTTACACTCCCTCAAACCATGAAATATCTAAATTTTTGTTCATAAATTTTGGATAGATTGATAATTTTTGTAGTCTGTTTCATGGGTATAACATTTTTATAGGCTACAACTTATTTTTCTTGTACTTTCTTTTTTTGGAAAATTCTATATTTAACACTGATCATTCTTTCATGTTTTAGGTGTGACTTTGATTCAATTTACTTCTGCATTAATTGATTGTCCTACAGGACTTTCAATCTCTGCTAGAGTATTAGCAGTTAGAATTTGAGATATCACTATTTTTTTATTATCGAGGAATAATTCTGGTAATTGATTTGCAAATTCATTGCAAATGAATTATCCTTTGAACTTCTAGTTCATATTGATTTGTATAAGGATCAAGATTAAATAACGTTGAAACATTCCAATTAATCTCCCATTGTGCTTCAGGCAACGATCTCACGTCGTGCTTCAGGCAACGACTTTTCTCCCCCTAATGGTGGGAAGACTATTAAAATAAAAAACCTTAAAATATACCTTACAAATATCACTCTGAATTCTTTCTTAGAAAGATGAACACTAAATAACAATAATTAAATATGATAGTTTGGTAATTAATTTACTTTGATATAATCAACAGGTAAAAGAATCTTCTGGTTCTTTAAGGGATGTTCATGGGAGTTTTCAATAATTCAATGCATCATTATTGATCCTAAATGATCATGCCAAATCATAAAAACACTTGGATCCGAACACTTCTGGTGTACGTATTGCACACTTCTGGTGTATTACAACATTTGTTTCAACTATTCTTATTTTAGTATAATATAACCCAGAAGAGAAAATATACAGTTTTTCTAATATGAGCTTCTGGCCCGATAATATTGAAGTAATATAAAGAAATGATTCACTGCCTTCGTTATTGATTTCAATATAATAATTATTATAACGTATATCCTTAAAGTTGAGCAAATTTCTGCTTATCTCAGAAGAATATAAAGAATTATCAATACAAATTTTTATACTATTTGACAACATTATAATCGCTTTTTCAGAGACTTTAATTAAGTTTGATGAATAATCACTCTTCAAGAGCCTTTAATTAAGTTTGATGAGCTTCTGGCCCATACAACTTCATATATGCAAAACATAAATTTAACTTTATTACTTGAAATATAAATAAAATATATAATAAAAAATATTTATTATAATGAAATAAAAATAATTAATTGGTATGAACATTTCTATCAACATATTATTAAGGAAATCATAGATATCAAAAGTAGTTATTTCCATTCCATTTGAAAGTCAAAATAATTCATGGGATCTGCAGGATCATTATGATCAATAAAATTTATTTCAATTTTATTTTCTTTTCTTTTATGGAGTCTTGATACAAATCTACCAGATATTTAGGAGTACGACATGTACATTTTTTTTTCTATATTGATTGTTCTATTCACGTCCACTACCATAACCACAATCATAATTTCTTCTATGATTATCAAATGAGGTTCTATTTACTTCAGGGAATGTAATAGAATCGGTCGAGCGAGATTGTTTGTTTTTCAGTAAAAACTCATTATTTTGTACAGCCACTAGAAGACATAATATCACTTCTGGGAACATAGTTTCCTTTATCGCTTCAGGGAATATTTTGTGAACTTTCGCTCTCGATATTGCTATTCCAAGAGCATATTCGAGACATGAAAATATAATAAATATTTTCTCTAACATGTCTTCATCAGTATTTTTTTTCACATACATTTAATAGTGAGATTATTTAAAAAATGTAGAATTGTTCTCACTCAACATTTTTAAAATCTTGCAACTTCAGATGCAACCAATTATAACAAGCTTTTGGAAGAATTACAAATTTTTGATTCTCATATCTTTCCTTTAAATCATTTCATAAGACGAGTGAGTCTTTTACTGTAATATACTCATATTTTGATTTTTCATGGAGATGATAGCGAATAAAAATTATTAATTTTGCATGATCCTGCAGGGATGCATGATTGCCAACTTTAATTGCATCTCAAAGGTTCTTTACCTTTATATGAATCTTAGCATCAAAATTTCATTACAAACACTTCTTACTCGATATAAATCAAGGACAACAAATTCAAATTTATAAGATTTGAATATTAAATAACTAAGCATATTTCCAATCTAATTAAATAATTATATATGTTCAGATTTAATTGTAATGAAACAATTTATAGAAATGCAGTAAAACACAAAATTAAATTTGTCCACTAAAACTAAATAACAAACCAACACTACTAAGTATATTTGTCATTGTAACTTCATACAAAAATATATCAAAAATTATTAGAAATTTAGTTTATTATAACTATCCACATGTGCATGAATATCAAACATATTGTATCTTAGAAGTGTATCGTACTAGCCTTTGGTTGGGGATCTGGATGATCAATTTTGAATTGTTTTTTTTTAAAAAAATTGTTTACAAATCATCACCACTTATAGCATGTGATGTTGAAGTAAAACCAGTATTACATGGAGGATTATCTTTAAGTCAATTTCACTTGGATCTTGATATTACCTTACTCCAAAACCAACAGAAGGGTGTACTTTACAACAACAAGCTTGTAAATTTAATGTTTTTCTCTTTTGTGTTTTTACATTATATATAAACTTGAAATACACAAATAAATCAAAATAACACTCGGGGGTAATTTAAACAAAATCTATGAATCTGCTGATAAGCTAACCTTTTGGGCTTTCAAAGATTATTATGCTAATGATTAATACTTTCTGTTTATGTTTGAGTAAGTCACATGTAATCATTTGATGTTGTCAATACATATGAATTTTAGATGCATGGAAGATGGAATAAAGACCGACATATATACATCAATATTTTAAATTTAACAAGTAATTTCCATAAGCATGACTTATAATTATTTGGCATGTAATATATTATGCAGTATGTTGCATATCAATATATATATATATATATATATATATATATAAGTGATGTACATGTACACTAAAATAAAAAAAAATGAGCATATATGCAACTGCATGTAGATAATAGATATATATATACCTTCTCTTTTAAATCAAATATGATTATCTTCAAGACGAAAGTGAGAAGCAATTCGTGCTGATAATGTATTATAAAATATTACTAAAATCAAGAACAAACTAGATTAGAGAAAAGAGAGCATTCTCTTTTTACTTTGATATATCCATCATTCACTTTACAAATGTTATTATTTATAGATATAATAACATCAATACTAACATAAATACTAGTAGGTTACAAAACTCAAAGGTTATGAGTTTCATAACTCAATGAACATGAAAGTTACATGTACCTAGACATTCATAATATGAATCTAGACATACATAATTTTATAACACTTAAAACGTTCTCATAGATGTTAGCCGCTGTGAAACGCCTCTGATGTACTCCATATCAATTTAGAGTTTTCAAGTGTACAATGATTCCTTTGATAGGTCACGTTTGTAGTAGAATCTATCCCTTCCCTTCCATTAATGAGAACATGTTCAATCAGAACGTACACATATATTGATCAATCATGACTTGTAGAACCCCTGACTATAATTTTGGCGTCCGATTTCTTGGTATTAATTGGGTCCTTTGAGTTGTGGACTCTGAGCCTAAACTTTTGGGTCTGGCGTTTAGCTAGGTCTTAACCCCATACCCCATCAATATAGAAGAATAATTTTAACTTTCTCTAAACTCCATTTGAAAATATGAATTTGATTTTCGTGCGAGTCATTTAAATATATAAAAAAAATTAATAAATCTAGTAATTAATAGATATTACTTTTTAAAGATATTGTATAATATGATATTGAATAAAATGAAATGAGTTCGCATCAATTTTAAATATAAAATGTCTTAAATGACTTCAAATAGTGAAATATATATTTTAGATACTCCCGTGTGTATATATATATGTGTATATATATATATCATACCGATCTCTTTTCTTTTCTGTTTTAAATATTTTTAAAATAGACAGTTATTATAATAAAATGTTTGATGAATAAGGGAAAGGGAGGAGGTATAAACATGGCTTCACTTGGAAGAGATACCATATTGCTAGAAACGAAAATAGTTGTAAAAGGCTTTTATTTATTAATTTCATAAACGTTTATATTAAATTTCAATCCTAAAGTTTTTGGTAACCCGGCCGGAAAACGGTCAGGAGGGGCTGGATAACTTATTTTGTGCTTCAGTATTTATCTGTTCCTAGCTTCCACTCCTCTTCTTGCAATAATGCAATTTAATAAGAGAAAATTTGGCATTAATTGCATTGGATCAGATACTGTTGGGAAAATGGGGAACCGATGGTTTAAAGACTAAGAGCTTTTTCTTTTTCAAATGACTTTAATCAAAAGTCTAGTCTAAAATACATTGTATATAAAGAACTTTTTCCTATGTTAGAATTCATATATATTTTTTGTAGATCAAGTAATATTAATAAATAACTAGAAAAGAAAATAAAAGAGAAAGGAATTCAAATATTTAACCTAGCTAGCTAGTGGGTTATATATCTCACATATAGCCAACTTTTTATGCATGGATCGGATTTCTAATTGTTCTTCTTCTTTATATATATACTGTATAAAAAAATTAAATTAAAATTTGAAAAATATTACATTACCCAAAGACACATACCACCACAATTCACCATACCACCACACCAATTAATACATATTCAATCATCAACACATGTCCAGCTACCAAAACATCAAGATAATTGGTACTAATTTCCAAAAAAAATCGGTAGAATTTTCTTTAAAAATAAATATCTAAAAAATTCTAAACTTGTCTACAAAACTTACAATCATCAATATATATTCAAACCACCAAAAAAAATTATCATTTCATACCAAAAATCATCATAACCATGTATAATTAGTTAACTTTACAAAAGACGTAACACACAAAATACACACAATCATCAACACATCTAACCACCAAAATATTAAGCTAGTCGCTACTAATTTTAAAAAATTTTGACAGAGTTCTCTTTAAAAATAGACATCCAGACAAATATAAACATGTGTATAAAACTTATAATCATCCATACATATCCAAACCACCAAAAAAACAATCATTCCATACCCAAAATCATACATGAAGAAATTAATACATACTCAATCATCAACACATCCAACCACCAAAACATCAAGCTAGTTGCTACTAATTTCAAGAAATTTCGGCAGAGTTTCCTTTAAAAATATATATCCAAAAAAATCTAAACCTGTTTACAAAACTTACAATCATCCATACATATCCAAGCAACCAAAAAAACTATCATTTCATACCCAAAATCATCATAACCAAGTATAATTAGCTAACTTTACAAAAGGCAGAACACAAAAAATACATACATGCAGAAAATAGAGAAACTAAGACCCTTTACTTTACAGCTTACACCAAGTATATTCTTTACAACTTACATCATGTATCCTTCAATATATACCTGCAAATATTTGAAATTTAAAAATTATCGAAATATGTGAGTTAAAATAAAATAATTATAAATCTGAAACATAAGACCCCTTACTTTACCCTGAATTATCTAAAAAACAAATGAGCACACATATTTGTATGTAGGGGGAATGATTTAGATTGATTGCAGTATGTCTTTAGAGAGATTGTAACAAATAATTAATTTTTAAAGAAAAAATATGGACTTACAATGAAATAAAGTTTTCTTAGTACTATCTCAACGAACAGTTCATTTGCTTAATGATTTAAATCATAAATTTGTATTGGTGACAGTATAATGGTGTGTGAGTTTGATTTGAGAGTGTTTGATTGGTTACAGTTATGTATGTGCGTTTGTGCATGTATTATGTGTGTTGTGTGTCTGCATGAGAAGTAGAGAAATATAGTCTTAGTAAGAGAGACTTTCACACCTAGGCAATTGTTTGGTCAGTGGTAGGTTAGTAATCGTCAAATGTGGACATGTCAGTATTGGATTGCATATCATTTAACTCTCTTAAATATCTTTTTCATCCCTTTAAATCTCCTCTTCATCAATATCCTTAATGTCCTCGTATCAATACGAACGCACTTTGCCTAATGAGGAGAATGCACAACCACCTATATTATTTACATAAACAATAAAATTAACACTATTTATATTATAGGAATAGTAAAGTTATTTTGATGCAGTGACATAAAAGTAGATTTATCTGATTACGTCGGCCCCATCCACAAAGGTTCATTGTATAAATTTTATTGTCCTCGTTGACAAATTCACTCCAATCCTACAAAGAATGAACCTCATTGTAAAATTAAAAGTTGAAATGTTGAAAATATTACATAATTTAGTAGAAATAAACTTGTTTAAACTATACCATTTACTTGTCGTAAGAATATCATAATAAAACTTCTGGGTAAACAATATTTGTGGTGCAATTTGACCCATCTTCCGGAAGGAGGATAGTAATACGATCCGCAGATGTGCATCTAGATAGTACCACATAAAGGTGTCCATGACTAAAGACAGGTGTTCGCAAATCAATCTCAACGAACATGACAGATTGTCCTTGGGCTTTATTGATTGTCATAGCATAAGTTAATCGGATAGGAAACTGACGTCTTATCATTCGAAAAGGCAAGTCCAAAGATGTTGGTGTCAATGATATTCTTAAAATGAAGACTAAATTGCCAATTTTATCTCCATTTAATATTCGAGCTTCGATTACCCTTGAGGCACATCTAACAACCATCAATCACGTGTCATTACAAAGTCCATCTTTCGGTGCAATATTTCGTAACAACAATATTGTGCATCTAACTTTCAACTCCAATTTAAACGGTGGCAACCCTGAAGGATTCAAGGAGTTTAAGTACTCGTTAGGATATCGATTCCTAATGGTATGATCAAGCTCATCACCTTCAGACATTTTATCTGCAGCTAAAAAAGTAATTGTTTCTCCCGGAGTAATATTCAGTGCTGCAGCATTTATATCACTGACGTCGTCATTGCGAGCAGATAGAATTGTCCGTTCAGTGAGAAAGGTTGGAGTCACTATACCAGTCACATCCAATTATGGATAGATTCTAAATATCAATTCATTTAGATTATGACATCGGTTTATTGTAGATGGAAGTTGCACAATTTCTTGTGGATTGGTCCCAATCTAAAAAATGAAAGTATAATTATTCACAAAATGAGATTTAATTCAAAATATCATGTTATAAAAATTCAATTTAAGGTTAAATGAAATATTACCTCCATCAAGAATTGAGCAAAATTAATATTTTGAACGTCTGTGCGAGTTAATCGCATGTTTGAACCCAGAGTCAAAACACATATATCTTTCCATAGCGAAGCCCGTCTCAATGATGCACCCACAATTTGCTCGCGAACGCCTTTAGGAATAACATACAATATTTGTCGAAAGTCTCCACCTAATAAAAGGTCTTTCATCCCATATTATTAGCTTTGTTTTTCTAAACAACTTGGCATGCATTGATTGTTTAGTGAACCCACATATTGAATTATCTAGGGTTTCCAAAGGAATACAAAATGTAGAATGTGCAGTGCGCCCCCTACCAATAACAACGATGCAATACCAGATGAAGCCACAATAGCAACAACATGTCCATAGCTACGTAATTTGGTTGCAATGGTATTGTACAAAAATGTTTTTCCCGTCCCAGTACCTCTACTCAAAAAGAAAGTAGTTGCTATGTTTTCACATACTGACGTTGTAACAGCAGTATAAGCAGCAAGTTGTGCATCATTAAGTCTGTCAATATTAATTTGTGCATCAGACTGTTGTGCTTCATTCTCAAGTTGTTGGTGCTCAAACAGTAATCTATTTCCAACTATTGCATTCCAATTTCCAGTTGGTTGTGGCATGGGTGGAAAGTCAACTAAACTCTTCCCCGACTTATGGAGCAATTGATTTATCAAATATAAGCCATAATCTTCAATATGATCATCTGTTGGATTCAAGATACCAAACATAATACGAATCATGTGTGCTAAATCATCACATATATGTGCTGAGAATTGCTTCCATAATTCAAATGGATGCAATGGAAAACACATATATCTTTCCATAGCGAAGCCCGTCTCAATGATACACCCACAATTTGCTCGCGAACGACTTTAGGAATAACATACAATATTTGTCGAAAGTCTCCACCTAATAAAAGGTCTTTCATCCTATATTATTAGCTTTGTTTTTCTAAACAACTTGGCATGCATTGATTGTTTAGTGAACCCACATATTGAATTATCTAGGGTTTCCAAAGGAATACAAAATGTAGAATGTGCAGTGCGCACCCTACCAATAACAACGATGCAATACCAAATGAAGCCACAATAACAACAACATGTCCATAGCTACGTAATTTGGTTACAATGGTATTGTACAAAAACGTTTTTCCCGTCCCAGTACCTCCACTCAAAAAGAAAGTAGTTGCTATGTTTTCACATACTGACGTTGTAACAGCAGTATAAGCAGCAAGTTGTGCATCATTAAGTCTGTCAACATTAATTTGTGCATCAGACTGTTGTGCTTCATTCTCAAGTTGTTGGTGCTCAAACAGTAATCTATTTCCAACTATTGCATTCCAATTTCCAGTTGGTTGTGGCATGGGTGGAAAGTCAACTAAACTCTTCCCCGACTCATGGAGCAATTGATTTATCAAATATAAGCCATAATCTTCAATATGATCATCAGTTGGATTCAAGATACCAAACATAATACGAATCATGTGTGCTAAATCATCACATATATGTGCTGAGAATTGCTTCCATAATTCAAATGGATGCAATGGAAAACACATATATCTTTCCATAGCGAAGCCCGTCTCAATGATGCACCCACAATTTGCTCGCGAACGCCTTTAGGAATAACATACAATATTTGTTGAAAGTCTCCACCTAATAAAAGGTCTTTCATCCCATATTATTAGCTTTGTTTTTCTAAACAACTTGGCATGCATTGATTGTTTAGTGAACCCACATATTGAATTATCTAGGGTTTCAAAAGGAATACAAAATCTAGAGTATGCAGTGCGCCCCCTACCAATAACAACGATGCAATACCAAATGAAGCCACAATAGCAACAACATGTCCACAGCTACGTAATTTGGTTGCAATGGTATTGTACAAAAATGTTTTTTCCGTCCCATTACCTCCACTCAAAAAGAAAGTAGTTGCTATGTTTTCACATACTGACGTTGTAACAGCAGTATAAGCAGCAAGTTGTGCATCATTAAGTTTGTCAACATTAATTTGTGCATCAGACTGTTGTGCTTCATTCTCAAGTTGTTGGTGCTCAAACAGTAATCTATTTCCAACTATTGCATTCCAATTTCCAGTTGGTTGTGGCATGGGTAGAAAGTCAACTAAACTCTTCCCCGACTCATGGAGCAATTGATTTATCAAATATAAGCCATAATCTTCAATATGATCATCAGTTGGATTCAATATACCAAACATAATACGAATCATGTGTGCTAAATCATCACATATATGTGCTGAGAATTGCTTCCATAATTCAAATGGATGCAATGGAAAGCATTCCGTTAGAATTATAACAAATAGTCTCCTTAATTGGTATCCCGTTCTCATAATTGCAGTCTCTTGAAGACATTGTATCCATTATTCATCATCTTCAAGAAGTCCTCTTGCAACACATGCTGACTTGAATGTATCATGCATAACATTATTTACCGTGCGTAGTCAGTCAAATGAAGTAGATCCTCTAACAACAGTTAGAAGCAAATGCAAATAAAACTGCTCACCTGAATTAGGGCTAGCAAAGTACATTCTACCAATTGTATAACCCCTTTGTCTTGGAGTCCATTTATTGATAGACTTGTTCCAAACAAATTTTTCTGAAAATTCTTGATAAGTTAATACACGGGCAGATTCATTTGTAGTGCAACAATTAAAAAAACCAGTTAGAGTTTTTTTTGATGTGCACCTTTAGAAAGGATCATATCAAAAGATTCAACATTCCTTTTATATGAAAGTGTCATCCAGGCACCCTTAAAGAATGTCAAGCTAAGTTTAATGATTTTTAGTTTGGTATTTTTCATAAAATCAGACAATGTCAGAAGTCAGTAATCTATCTCACCAATCTCACCAAGCTCAACCCAGGTGAAATGGGGCTTTTCATCTTCTTTTATCTTCTTTCTTCTTTATCTGATTTAGGTATCTATCTAAAATATTTATAATAATAAGATACAATAACAGTTCATATTTATTCTAATTTTGCGAGTAAATCATGGGAAGACATATCAACTCTTCTTAAAACAATAATACCTCCTGGACCAAGGTCGTCACCTAATTAATCCCGTTGTAAATTAAAATATAAACTCTTGAAAAACTGAAGTAAATTAGGTGTTTCTTCCTACTTAAAATATAAACTCTTGAAAAATGTAATTTTTATGTAAAACATTCATAAAAATTAGGGGGAATAAAACATGGTTTCCAACCACTACTTGCTCGAACACATATTACCAGACCCATCTTTTGTTTTAGGGATCAGAACTTCCCCTACATATGGGTATTGAAGGTTCTTTAAATTTTCAAATTACCCTTTATAAGACCTCAACCCGAAGTTCCTTAATACTATTCTTTTTTAGCTTTTAGTATCTCATTTTATGTTAATAGGCCAGACTTTTCTATATTAACTTCTTCCAGATGTTATTGCCTGATGTTTGAAATACATGTATGCTTTCTAGATGATCATAACCTACAATCAAGTGCACCAATTAACAGATTAGGAAAAGCTATGTTACCCCACCTTTATTGTTTTATCCACATGCATATCTTTTTTTTTCTTTTTTCCTTCCAAAAGTTTTCTTGAAACATAAATGATCATAGAGAAAAATACTAATAGTACTAATAACAAATGAGGGATATAATGTCAGCACCAAAATCAAGTCAATATAATGTCACTATAATGCAAATAGTCCAGTAGTGAGACACAATAGTAGTATATGAGCAAAAAGCAATAATAATCTTGATACTTGAAGAAGTCATTATTACTGGAGTCATTAACACCATGTATACACATAATAATCATTCAATCAAAATAATGAGCAAGGCTTACAGAAGCAGAGTAGTAAATACCTTCAAGAATGCCACTAACTTCTAAACATCATGTATTCCTTCAAGAATCATTACACCAAAAATGGCCTCAAACGAAGGAAATTTTGTGAAGGAATTTATTCCTTCACATGAGTAGTTGTTAAGCGAAGGAACAGTGAAGGAAAAAAGTTTAGTGATAATATAGTTATTAGCGAAAGAAACATTCTTCACAATTTATATTTTTTTCCTCGCAAAATTGGGGCGATAGAAAGATTTTTGGAGCCAATTTATGATGAAAATTTGCGAGGAAAAAATCTATTTAGTGAATGAATTATTACTCACTATATATTATTATTCAGAAGTTTTTGTGAGGGATAAAATTGGTTGCTATCTTGTTCTAAATAATTTTTTTTGAATTAATTGTGGTGAATATAAATACCTTAATTTTTTATAATAGTAAATTTAATTTTAACAACACTTTTTAAGTTAATTTTAATAACACTTTTTAATATCAACTATTTATTTTAATAAACTATAAAGTAAATAACTTTACACTATGTTAAACTTTAAAATTTCTCCATAAAAATTTATTTTTATGATCATAATTAAATAAAGTTAAAGTTAAAGTTAAATAAAAATTAAATTAAATAATCCAAAAGACTTTTAATTTTATTTTAAGTATATAATATTAATCCAAAAAAGTCTTTTAGAGATTAATTTTAGCTTTATGTTTTGGTATTGTATTTAACATTCACTTAAATAACAATTTGGGAGGGACACAACAGTGGTTCTTTCTCTGTTTTCCTCCATTGATTTCCTACCATGTGTAGGCCTGGTCTGGACCCCTAACCATCTCAGCACCACCATCGATGTCTCTCTCGTGGATTCCTGGCTCTCCCCTCGTCAATCTCTCTCTGTCGTGACTTCCTAGGTTCTCTCTCGTGGTTATTAGAGTTGATCGATGATTCATATTTAGTTTTATTAAGGATATAATATCTTATTTTCTTATAAATAGTACTCATGATGGCTATGCAAGGACTTTTTGATGATTAATGAAAGATGTGTCCTTTGGCTTTTGAGCTCCTCTTAGAACTTCTAGATTCTTGCTTCTCGGCACCCTTTCAAGGTTTGCCCTTTGCTTTCATCGTTATTTGTGCTTCAATTATGAATCAAAGTATTATCCCACCCTCTCGCACACTTTTAATAACTACTTTATCTATCTTCAGCAATGGAGTCAAGACTATGAGATCATCACTCATTTAGTATCCTATTTCTAAGCATATCTGGACTAAATAGTTCAATGTAGGTTGAAAGAGTCCCTGCATTGATTCACCAGACAGAAGTGTCATGGGATGCCACTTTGGACCCAGAATCATATTTCAAAATTGGCCAGGTATTCATTTAGCTTGCTTGCTAATTTACAAGTAACATTGTTTTCTTTCTTAGTCTAGAATAGAGATATGTCCTATAGACAAATGATCGGAATGATTATTATATAGCTACTAAAAGCGATAGGATTTTCCATATATCCATTGATATATTACTTATTAGTTGGTGTAACTTCGCTGTCCATGTTCTGGAAGTAAAGTATTTAACATGTATCTACTGTTTCAAATCTAATTACTTTTATTATTTAAATAAATTTAATCTAGTTCTTGATAATATCTTTTACATGCAGGCTGTGGAGGCAAAAGTTCACCAATTAGACTTTTCACTTGAACGCATTTTTCTTTCATTAAAGGAAATAGTGGTATGGCTCTTGCTTGTTTGATATATGGAAGTCGGTAATTAATTAATGAAGCTATTCACTACATGTGGAATAATATACGTGGCTTCTCCTATGGCAGCCAGATCCACTGATCGAGGCCTTGGAGGCTGTAATAGGTGATCGTGAGTCCTTGGGCAGAGAATTAGCAGCAGCAGAAGCGGATACTAAGGTTGTTGGTTTTACCCCTAATGCATGTTTCTCTTTTTGTGGCTTGTTAGTTGCACTGATCTGGGACATAAAATTTCGTGAAGACCTAAAAGGCTATAACATTCACATCAATAACTTCAGATTTATAAAATGTTATCTTTTGTATTAAGATGATCTTTTTACTGAACACTTGGATTATGCTTTAGTGTTGCAGTTTATATGGGGAACGGAACATAGACCTTAATCTTATTCTACTTTATATCCCAGTTTTTCTTCAAAACATAACGTATATTGTCCATTATTTGGTCTGTGTATCTATTCTTGTGCCTCTGTCCTTAAGGGAGCACACATGTATTTCTATTCAGCTTCTTTTTCTGCCTACCCATGTTTTTTTTGGTTGTCATTTTTAAGTAGTACTTTTTTTATTTCTTGTTCACATGAGTTCAAATAACTAACATACAACCAGGAACTTTCTTTGGCCTGCATTTATATTTAATCTAGGCCATTAATTGCTTTCAAGGAATTTGGCTGGTATTATTCGGGTGTGAGTGTGACATCAGGTAGAGTCCCAGTTTTAGGATTATTTTTAACACTATTGAATTATAATTCATTTCCTAGAGCCAAGCCCTCGTGGATGTTATAACTTGTAAGGTTTTCTGTTTCCAATTCATTATAGAAATGGTTTCACAAAACTTCCCTTTTATAAGAGCTTAAACTGAATCAACAACAAGAGCTGCAATTCTAATGATGGATTGTACTGAAGCATTTACACACCGTCTGTTTTTATGATTTGTAGTATAATTATGAGGGGAGGAAGAGATTTGTTCCATTTGTTGCCGGATGCATTCAAAGGTTAAGTTCTACTAGTTGTTATTTGTTTAGCGGGTACATTTACGCAGTCTTGGCATTTCATCGTCTTCTACTTTATATGAAGTCTTATACTGCAATTCTATATTCAACATATTGTCTTTCTTATCATACATGTTGTTACTAATGTTATCATTTATGCTGTACTATGATTTGCATCTTCGATTGAGGACATGTGATTGTTGTTTCAGCTGCATAGCCATGTACAAATTATTTTTAAGTCTAACTTCTTAGTCGTGATTCAGGTAGCTAGCCCCTTGAGTATGGATGCACCTCCCAAGTCACCAGGAACTACAGATCATGGTTTAATGAAAAAATTGAAAGGATTTGATGGTCTGACAATGTCTATAGGTAATGGAATTGCTGACAGTAATGATGGTGGAACAAACCCTGGTATCAGAGTTTTGGGTGTTCAAGGTTAAGTTCTACTAGTTTTTATTTTCTAGACTTTGTTTTCTTATTAATGTTTATTTTTATTAGCTCTTTTACTATTGAAACATTCACTTGCAAGCTATTTAATTAATTTTTAGAGTGGCATACTCAAAGAATGGACTCAACTGAAGCAGGCAGACCCAGCAGCTGAAGCACAGCAACTTAGACAGCAAACATGCCCAAACATATCAGCAGACTCAGAACTAAACCAGCAGACAGAGGAAAATCAATGAACCAGTGCAGCCAATGAATCAATAATTAAACAGCCAATAAATGACATGAATTCCGTTTGTAGCTGCAACATGTCAAAGCAGAACCCAGCAGCTAGCAGCTCAGTACCGACTACAGCTACTCAGAACTGACTGCAGCTACTGCACTGACTGCCAAAGCACTGACTGCACCAGAACCAACTGCACTGACTGCAGCTACTCAGAACCAACAACAGCAGTCCAGAAACAGTCACGACAACTCAGCACCGAACTCAAATTAGTAACTCAGTACCCAACATCTACCAACCAACCAAAATAGCCAAGCCAGCCCACAACAAGCTACAACAGCTGCCGAGAAAGAGCCAAAATGCAGCAGCAATAAAAGAGAAGACATCAATAAACAAACAGCTTGAACAGCAGCGAAAAAAAATGGATTTTCATATGCCTTTTCTCTTGTACTTCTTGTATTGTAGCGTTGGCATCTAGCAACCGTTGTTTAGCTTGTAAATCCCAGCTTTTATTGGGTTGTTTCAAGTGTAGACATACGTGAAAATTAATTATAATTTCAAATGAATTTTTATTATTTAGCAATTAATTTGAAAATCAATAATAATTTCAAATAAATTTTTATTATTTAACAACTAATTTTTTATTTATAAATTTAATATATGTGAATGATTATTTCCCTCACTAATTTAAAGATATATTCTCAATTTATAAATAGTGAAGGAAAAAAAAAATTCGTTAAATAAATGTTTTCTTCACAATATATTATTTGTGAGGGAAAAAAGTTATTCACTAATTTCAAATAGTCCTTCTTAAAATATTATTTGTGAAAGAAACCAATCTTTCACTAAATAACAATATTCCATTACTAAATACAATTTGTGAATAAAAAAGTTATTCACAATATATCCTTCACAAAAACCATTCAGTTACTACTTAGCGAAGGATACCCAATTGCGATGAGGTCTAATGCAAACACTCGTGTGAAGGAAATATTTCTTCGCCATTTTTGGTGTAGTGAATGCCACTAACTTATAAACCTTCATTTTCCTGTACCAAATAAATATAAATAACAATCAATTTTGAGCTTAAATAAATGAAAATACAACAAAGATATTATCATAGCCTAAACAATATACTGAAATTAAAAACATCAAGATAAAAAAAATATGAGTACCAATTTGTCCTAACTCCTAATGAAAGATTTAAAAAATACATCCAAAAAGTTTCCATAAAAGTTGCGAAAGTAACATATTTGCGATTTCTTCAAAAAGAACAACCGAGAAGAAAAATCAAATCCATAATCACGCATTAAACCAAATAAAAGTAGAAAAAAAAATTTACACCCATCCAAATTGGAACCTCGATCAACCGAAATACACAAAACCCGGAGTCACTCAACATTTAAAAACCCACCATTTTAATCAATAGTTCAGCAGTGAAGGAATTCCTTCAAGAATCTCACAGTAATGCGAGATTCTTGGTGAGCCTACACTATGTACACCCTGTAGGAAAGTCATTCTTTATTCCCTTACCAAAGAAAAAAAACCTTACATTTGACCATGTTTACTGTAGTCATTCTTATGCCAGGCCCTGTACCATTCAATTCAGTTTGGCCCTCAATAAAATGCCAAATCACAACAGCAAACAAAGCTTAAATTACAACAGAAAGGATTACTAATTTCTTCGAAATGCTTATTATTATTCAATTTATATTATCATGCAGGCTCTTATGATTATGAGGTTATGATTATTCTGATTAATTTATTCTTTGGTATTATTATACACATCATAAACTACAAATTGCTATAACCTCCTTTTATTCAGTTATATTTGACCCTTATGAAGTTTCACTTTAGCTTTTACTTGCACAGAGTCCAGACTGTTAGTTGTTAAGATGATAAATTTTCAGTAAAGTAATTCTATCTATTGCATTAAGCAAGCAGACTTTAATTATGTGCCAATCTTATGTTTGAAAAATTATTATTTTTTTGCGGTTTTATTTTTTCGGTAATAATTACTGTTATGAGAGAACTAAATTATGTTGTCATAAAACTATTCCAAAATTTTGCCTCATGTATAATATTTTAGCTTCATTTGTGCTGACTTATTTTTGTTGAATACCATCCAAGTGGTGTGATTACATGTTTTCACTAACATCGATCATACCTATATTCATTTTTCCATGACATAGTAGTTCAAAATATACTAATTGCAAGCACATTCTAAAAGACTGAAAGAGCCTTAAAAGAATTAAGCCTTAAAAGATTGTCAATAAATTAGTAGATTTGAATATACGAATGACTGAAAGAGCACAATATTTTTTGCTGCATAAATAAATGTCAAAAACAGTGCAGTGTACAAAGAAGGAAGTAGAAAACGTACATTTCAGAACATAAACATAAAAGAGAAGAATTCCAATATGTTGGGCTTAAATTTATTTATTTTGATACGTATGCTGGACTGAAATTTATACAATCATCATAATAGTAATAACAATAATATGAAAAGAAAAATATCATCATCCCCAGTACTTTAAAAAAAAGATGCACCATTGCACCGAGGGTCCTTTGACTATGTATTTAGATTCCATGCTAGATACAGAATTCTAGTGACGCCTGATCACAGTAATATTTTTTTACAGATAAATATGTTAGGAACAAAACAGCGAAATAACAATCCTTTCTTAATTGGAAATGTCCTCGTGGCTTGTCCCAAAGTGAGTTACTTGTTAAACGAATTAACTTTAAACTTACATGTATCATTGTAGTTATTAAGTTACCGACTGCTTTAAAAGTTTAATTAGCTAGAAAAAGGGCACAACAACATAATCATGCTTTAACGCTCCTCACATGGAGAGACAAACCGAGTTTCATCTTAGTAACCAAACGCTCTGTAATTTCACTAAAAAAATAATGGGGGAACCAATTGCATGATGAGAGCTCTGATACCATGTTAAACTGTTTGAAAAGCTTAAGCTGCTTGAGCAGTTCGTAACTTGAATGATAATAATGTCTATTTTTCTATGTGCAAGCAATTAATAATTGATACTAACATTAAAACAGAAAAGATTGTCAATAAACTAGTAGATTTGAATATACGAAAGACTGAAAGAGCATAATATTTTTTGCTGCATAAACAAATGTCAAAAACAGTGCAGTGTACAAAGAAGGAAGACTTCTTTTAAGCCTAAAGAAGCTCAGTGTGCATAGTAACACACTCAAAACCGATTAAAATTCTAAACCACGGGAAAAACCAAGTCATTCAAGTATCTTATGAGCTATACAAAACCCCACATTTTTAAACATAAAGCACAGAAAAAAATCATACAAAATCAGGCAGATGTTTAAGATCAACAATCAACGTATTTAAAACTCAATGAGCTCAGAAATTACTAACCTTAGGTAGATATGAAGATAACCGAAAGTGAAGCTCTGATCCAGGAAGTAGGACAAAACTCAAGAAGTGAGAAATCACAGACGTCTTCAGCTTCTTCCTCAATGCTATAGTTAAGCGAATAGCTAGAAGAATCCGATGGACCTCCCGGCATAAGCACCAGCCTCAATTAGCGACGCAATCTTCTTCAAATCTGAAAATCCCCAATTTCAACGGAGCATTCATCAGTTATTGATAAACCCAACCCTTGAAAAAACAAAAATAGATATCTACAAAGTCAAGAATTAGAACTTACCTTGCTATCCCAATTCCGTTTTCCTCCTCGATCATCTGTGGAAGAACTGGATGAAAAGTTTAAATAGAGACCTAAATCATTAATTGTTGACTGTGAAACCTGAAACCAAAGGAAATTTGGACAGAGGAATTTTAAAGAAACGGAATCGTGGTTTGAGTAGCGTGGAAGAATGGCGGTGCAGAGGAAGGATAAGACGAAATGAGAGGAGTAGAGGTATAAGGCAGGATTTGAGTAGCGTGTAAGGGAGTTTTGTTTTGGGCGGTTCTTTTTTTGTGAAATGAAATGTCAGCCTTTGGATTAAATTATTAAAATTGAGATTAAATCTAGACCGCTATTATGCTTTAGATTCAAATTTGGTCCTGATTTATTATATATATATATATATATATATATATACGGTTCGGATCAAGTGCATACCCCTTATCTTACTCACACGTGCTTACCCCTCTTTAGGCGACGATTTTGGTCATACAACTGTCGTCTATACTTTTAGCGACGGACAAACATATAGCGTCGCTAAAAGTATAGACGATAGTTGTATGACCAAAACCGTCGCCTAAAGGGGGGTAAGCACGTGTAAGTAAGATAAGGGGTATGCACTTGATCCTTGCTCTCTTTCTCTTTTTTTTTTTTTTCTCTCTCTCTCTCTCTATATATATATATATATATATATATATATGAGACTGATCCATAGTTAATGTTGTCAAATTAAAGTTATCGAACGATTGATATAACTCACATCCACAATTTAGTTTTCGGTATTCCGTAGTTAAATACCGCGAACGGGAAAAATATCTAAAATACTCTCCTTGTAAAAGTCTCTCGTCCGCAGTATTAAAATGTGTACGCTAAGTATAACTAGCCAAGAAAAAAAATGTCGTTTTAAAATAGGTGTCGTCCGTAATATTAAACTGCGGGTACGCTAAGTATGGGTGACCAATTTGGAAACAACATTATATTGGCGAAATTTAATTTTTTTGGATTTTTCTAGGCTCCGTAATATTAAACAACAGATGCCAAATAATAGATGAGTTCTACGATTTCATTGATTCACTCTACGATTGTGAATAAATGAAAACTAAAATTAAAAAAAAAACATATTTACTTTCTCTCTCTAAACTCATAAACCTCTCAAATGACTCTTGAAGCTATGAATTCGTCATTTTTATTTCGTTCTTATTCTTCTTCTTCAAATCAAGAACACAAATTATAATTATAATATTTTATTTATATATTATATACAAAATTTTGCTTACGTATACATATATGTATAGGTAGATTTTTTTAAAAAAAAATTCTTCAGGATTTTAGTTGTTTATATAATGGTGCCAGAAAGTTATATATTATGGTGACAGGAGGAGCAGGATATATTGGAAGTCATATATTGTTTCAGCTTTTATTAGGGGGGTTATAAGGAAATTGTGATTGATAACTTAGATAATTAATTTCTCGGAAATTTCTTCTAACCGAGTAAAAGAACTCGTCAGTGATTTTGACCCAAATACTTCCTTTCATCATGAGTTTTTCTCGTCTTTAACCCTTAATTTTTTTGTTTCACTTATTTGTAGGTTATAAAGATTGTAATTTTCTATTGATTTTTGTTTATTTACGTTGAAGAGGCGTAGGTGTTGTTGGTGAATTCAGAGCTTCAATAATTCTTCTTCATTGATTGCAACTCTTTAAGGAATTCATCTCTATTATTTTTCATTTCTAGTTTAATACTGCGGAGTCTAGAAATCTAAAAAAAATAATTTGAATTTGGCCAATACGACGTGGTTTCGCAATTGGTCAACCATACTTAATTAGGATCCACAGTTTAATACTACAGATGACACTTATTTT
Source organism: Panax japonicus (assembly GCA_020205505.1). Lineage (NCBI taxonomy): Eukaryota > Viridiplantae > Streptophyta > Magnoliopsida > Apiales > Araliaceae > Panax > Panax japonicus. The sequence continues at coordinate 20,696 of JAINUV010000934.1, forward strand.
AAAACGGTGTCATTTCTCAATTGATCAGCCATACCTATTTTAGACATTTGTCTTATCCGCAGTATGAAACTGCGGAATACTGAAAACTAAACTGCGAACGAGAGCTATATCAATCGTTCAATATTCGGATGGACGCTCAAGATCTATTATAAGGATAATTTTAATTTGACAACGTTAATTATCAATTAGTAATATATATATATATATATATATATATATATATATATATATATATATATCGGTCCGGATCAAGTGCATACCCCTTATCTTACTCACCCGTGCTTACCCCCTTTAGGCGACGATTTCGGTCATACAACTGTCGTCTATACTTTTAGTGACGGACAAACATATAGCGTCGCTAAAAGTATAGACGACGGTTGTATGACCGAAACTGTCGCCTAAAGGGGGGTAAGCACGGGTGAGTAAGATAAGGGGTATGCACTTGATCCTTGCTCATATATATATATATATATATATACATATATATATATATATATATATATATATATATATATATATATATATATATACGGGAAGCTTCAAGAGCATAATTCTTAAATAGCATAATGCCTTAAATAACATAATTTTATCAAAACGACGTCGTTTTTATGGGACGCGGTGGCATTTTTGTAAATACGCGGTGACATAGTATTTACACAGATAAACACCATCATTTAATAACTAGTACTCTCTCGGTTTCATAATAATTGTCTTTTTAATTAGTTTCATGCACATAAATTAAGAAAGTCATTTAATACTATCATTTAAGAATTAAAATTTATATGAAATTTCATCACTACCCCTTTATAGAAAGTTAGAAACTATTAATGCATGCAAGAGAGAAAATATATTGGAGAATGAGAGAAGTTAGGGGTAATATAGGAAAATAAATAATTTATTCTCCTATAAAGTTGTAAACGATAAATAAATTAGAACAAATTTTTTTCTAAAAAGACAATTATTATAGAACCGAGAGAGTACAATAAAAGGAATAATAGTAGTCACGCCACATAACTGGGATGCATACGCATGGATCACGCAAAAAAGAAGCCAATTTGTCGGTAGCTAGTCCCTCTCACACGCTCACTCTTTAGCCTTTATGTTACGTTTCGATTGGAGTAATGAAGACGGAAATGAAATGACTCATTTATATGGAATGAAAAAAATTGTATTTGATTGCGATTAGAATGAATTTTTTTTTGTTTGATTCCTTAGAGAAGAGAGAACATATGAAATAACTTATTCTAACTAGAATGGAATGTATCATTCAATTTTTCATTTCATTTCTTTCAATTCAAATGCAACATTAGTGTTTAGTGTTTAGTGTTTGCCTTTCTATGTATGTACATTTCTATTTCTATATAGTATAAAAGAAGAATGTTTTTTTCTGATTAATTACTAACAAAGTGAATATTTAACTTAATTATTCTCCCTAGCTCCCACCAAATCTGTTTTAGTGTCATATATAGTGCTACTGCTACTGCTGCTCCTGCATGCATGCATGAGTCCTCTGTGCTTTCTTGCTGGTTTAACCATCCTATCAAATACTAACTAACTTGATTAATTCCAGCTTGATAATATATTATATATATAAAGATCACCGTAAAATTAGTATTTTACATTATCTAATGACAACATATTAGGTAGAAAACTTGAGAGAATTAAAATTAAGAGAAATAATTAACAAAAATAAGTTTATCATGATAAATAATAAGTACCTGTCCTAATTGACTAACTATAAAATTAATATTTAAAAAATATGTTAAAAATTTAGAAATCAAATAATTAATTACTTTGATAATATATGCAATGTAGTTCATATAATAATAATTTTTTGTTTATATTTAATAAATTTAAGAACAAATTTTGATTCTAAATACGATCAATTTAATCATAAAAAATAAAATAAAACTGAACTGAGAAAATAATTCAAACAGTACACATTTGGTACATCAGTTCCTGTAGGTCTCAAAGAGTTAATTAATGAACAGATTTTTTTAATTATTTTTTAAAAATCCGTACGAGAATGAAGAATCCCGTCAATGGGAGGGGTCTGAACGTCTGGTTTGACGGAATGTGGGACCAATAAGTCGTCCATTCCGTGCAAAGTTTCAACTCCCCGCGTGGACTACGGGTTGGGTTGAGTTGGGTTGGGTTGGGTTGGCGTCCGGTGCCTTAACGACCGGTACGTTCGGTGTCCTTTTTTTTTCACAATTATGAGAAAAAAAAAAATAATAGAGCAAGTTTGAACAAAAAATTATAAAAGGAAGTACGGTTTTTATTGAAAAAACACTGTAAACAGTTTACAGTGTTTTACAATATTTTTTCAATAAAAACCGTACTTTCTTTTACAATTTTTTGTTCAAACTTGCTCTATTATTTTTTTTCTCATAATTGTGGGAAAAAAAAGGGGCACCGGACGTACCGGTCGTTAAGGGGCACCGGACGCCCCCCCACCCCCACCCCCACCCCCACCCCCAATTTGTGGACTACTGCGACCCATGTCAATCCCAAATCCTCAGTCCGAAATTTAAATTAAATGTAAACTATATTCCCTACGTTTTGTTTTTACTTATCGTTTTTTTTATTTATAGTTTCTAGATTCTAATAAATTCCTAATACTTAATTTTTTTATATATAATCTCTTCTAATTAAAAATTAATTTATTTTTCAATCATCTTTTAAAAGAAATACTAATTACACGCCTCATGGCATTATTTCCATTGGTCTCCTACCTGCAATTACACGCCTCGAAATTAACTGATAGGCCCAGTTTTTTATTTTATTTTCGTTTCCATCACCATTTAATTAATAATATCTTAAAAGAAAGTTATTTCTTCCACATTCGTATTATCTATACATTTGTTCAGGTCCTATTTTTTATTTATTTAAAAGTTGTGGTCTATTTTAAGAATGGTGACCTCATTTTCCTTATTAACTTTAGGTTTTACAGTTTTAAACTACAATATCTATCCATTGGTTTACCCACAACTCCATAATTAATGTTATTCTTTTGCATTTAAATTGATTATTTTTATAATAAAAGATTATACTTTTTTCTTATAAATATCAGAGTTGAATTTATTATCACTTACAATTTTCATAGGTATATATATATATATATATATATATATATATATATATATATAATTTTTAATTTTAAAGTTATTCAATTTGACAAAAAAGAGTCAATTTTTGAATAAAGACGGAAGGACCATTAATCAACTAGAGCTTACTCAAGTATTGAAAAGTCAAGGTTATTTTTTAATTAAAAAGTTTAGCCTAAATTAAAATTATATATGTTCAATTAATATTTGAACTCAATTCATTTACTACCTTTCTTCTCGATCCTTACAATCCCATCAAAGATACCTAAGAAAAATTGAATTAACGACCATGCCCTTAATCTACTTAGTAGTAATTTGATCCATTCACTTCTTTTGTTAGCCAATTGCTCTTTGTTTTTAAATAATTTCCTCCAAATTAATTGGTGTAGATATATAGTTAGATAGATATAGGCATGTGTTCAATTTTCACTTTTTTGCACCTTAATTTTCAATATTTGCATCAATGATCAGATAACGTACGTACCATAAACTAAACAAATTAAGATCCATTAATTTAATTGATAAGGGTTAGGACGCCATTTTCTTTATTTTAAGGTGGTGGCCTATATATATATATTGTGATAATATTGATGACAATTAATATTTGTCATTTTGTATTAATTTCCTTACAAGTGCTAGGACAAAACAAGGAAGGGCTTGTAATTAGCGCGTCCTTAATTTAGTTATTTTAATTGTACGTCTAGCTCTTCATTAAATAAAACGATGTATTAATTGTATCAAACAGATCAAACAAAGATTTTGTCTTTGTTCAATTAACATGCATTATTATTATTTGCATTATTATTATTATTATTATTATTATTATTATTATTTGCATTACGTGAACACGTTAAACCTTAATATACAGGAAAATATTGATATTTTAAGTAGTTTTAATGTATAAAGGTTATCACTTCACTTCATTTTCTTTGTTTTGTTTTCTAGTAATCATTTCATGTCCAATTTCTTTGAATACTTAATAAAACCTTCTCCATCTTTCGTTGTCATCCATCCATGAGAATTGAGATGATGATGATATATAGTGGAGTAGTACTTTACTTTTGAAGAATTAATAAATGTTTCAGCATTAATTACAAATAAATATATAGCACAACTTAATATATATATATATATATATATATATATATATATATATATATATATGATCAGTGGTTGGATTTCTAGCTAGTTTTAGCTTGCGATGGATTCATATGAATTACTACATCGATCATTTAAAGTTTAACATGGCTCAAAATGGTTTACATTACTTATGACGGACGTAACAAAGAATAATTTCTCTTCACCCAATAAAAAAAAAGGTTCAAGTTTGAGTCAGTTAACTACAATTATTCTCTAATTTAAGTATGTTTTACCTGGCCTAATATAAGCTCTACAAATTTAGGAAGTGAACATATATAGCAATTAATTTCTCTTGAATGCAATTTGTTTATATTCTTATAAAGAATTTTAAAATGAGCCATGCATTGATAAATCGAACCTCAAATAATTAATTGTACTTAAGTACTGGTCGGTCCATTTGGTGATTTAATTAGGCAACATATATATCTATTCTCTGGATTAATTAGTACCATTATTTGAGTTGTATATATATATATATATATATATATATATATATATATATATATATATATATATATATATATATATATATATATATATATATATATGTATATATGCGTGTGTGTGTGTGTGTGTTGTAAATGTCAGCTAACTGAGAATGAAATCGAAGGGTGACTTTCATACGAATCTTAATTAATTCAGTTCCAATTTGATACGATGGATACCTAATTAATGCCTCGAGGTAGTCTCTATATATTGCCCTTAAAATATAAGAGGTTTTTTCTTCTTCTTTCTTTACCAAGAAAATTTCTCTTTAATTAATCTCCAATAATATATTTTAGAGTTGTATTCTATATTTCTTCATAAAAAATTAAATGCAATGTACATTTATTAGCAATTATCAGTTTAATTTGTTATTTAGTTTGACTTGGATAGATATAAGTATGAATGATATATCCTACGATTTTATATATCGATTTTTTTGTTGTATGTAAATAAAAATAAATAATAACACAACTACTTTTTAAAAATTTATCATATTCGATGTATTAATTATGTCTATCGCAATTATAATTCTACAAAAAAAAATTTGCAAAGCAGACTATAAGTATAATAACCTCAAACTTTACTATGGCATGTGTCTCTCGAATTGTTCTCCCTCGTCTTACTTGTAAAGACTAAAGTAATGTTACTTTTGGGTGGAAGGAATTAAATAAGTGAATTAATAAAATAGGGAAGATAATGAAATGAAGAGTAAACTGAAATGAGTTATTCTATATCTTCTCTCAAAAAATAAAATTAACAAATTTAACAGGAATAATTATTCAATTTATTCTAGTGGAATAACCGAACACAATTTTTTACATTCTATATATATATATATATATATATATATATATATATATATATATATATATATCATTCCATTTTCACATTTATTTCTCAAATTCAAACATAACATTAAGAGTTTAGACATTGAGTTATTTCTCTATTAGTATTCGAATTGATTATTAAATTAAAATAAGAAATAAATTAACTTTCTGCTTTAAGAAAATGCATAATTTTTTAATGTACACGTGACTCTCATTTTAGGAGCAAAGGAATATAAATTTCCCTTTGGCTACGGAAAAGAGGTTAAAACATGGAGTACGTCATAAGTTAAAGCCATGAAATATATATACACAATTTCCAAATTAAACATCTTTCGCTCATCCTAATTAATATAAAGACTTTGAATTTAGTGTATGTTGGATCATGCAAAATCTTTCAAGTCATAATTTGAGTCAATCAAATAATTGATGCATGCCCAGATCTAATTTAAACTCATACTAGAATACTAGTACTAGTTTATAATGAATGAGTTGATCATCTCCGAATTCAAATATCTCTAGTCAAACCATATCTACATAGATATAATATCTACATTCATTATGATCATAGTTTTATTTAATTAATGTAACATGAATTCATAAATTATAACATTATCTTTAACATGTTATTAATAAAAATAATTTTCGTTTTGACACTTTAATTAATTAATCAAAACCAAATCAACCTAAACCCGGCCCGTAATTTAAAGATATATTTATTTTAGGAAGAATTACATATATTAGTACATTTATGAAAGTAATTACAAAAATAAAACACTCATAAAATAATTACAAAAATATTACACTTTTTTGTTTTTATTTTCAATTTTAACATTTAATGGCTCATAAATGTCCTTAAATTAAGGAATTAATATCTAATGGCTGATATGGCAATATTAATGGGTCGTTTTTTTTTAAAAGAAGTGATAACCGCGAGTTCGTTTCCTTATTTTAAAACCCTCGTTTGCATGCTGAAACCCTCTTTTCTCTTTTCTCTTTCGGTTCTTCTTCTTCCGTTCTTCGTTATCTTCTTTATCGTGTATCTCTGTTCGAGTTATTCTTCAACCATTTGATCGCCATTTTCGTTTTGTTGTATAGTTATTGTTGTCACTTGTCGTCGTTTATTGTTTTTGTTGTTGCATTGTTAGATCAGAGTTTGTTTTTTTGTTGGTCGCCATTTTAGTTGCTTGGTTCGTTCGATTGTTGTTGAATGGCTGATTCAATGAAGAAGTACGTAAAGAGAAAGAGAATAACAGAGGATGATTCTGTAAAGGGTTTGAAGAAGTTTGTTGCGGAGATGAAGGGGAAGGGGGAGAATGTTGGTCAGGAATCGAGTAAGAGTGAGAGTAGGTTGGTGTTACACAGTGGTATAAAGCATCCTGAAGTGCAAAAATATTCTGATTTTGATGTCGATATAGTTAAGTCAGAAGGTCAAGTGGTTAGTCAGAATATAATTCAAACAGAAAGAACTTTAAAGGTTTGTTGATTTAAATGTTTTTATTTTACGATAATATAAATGTTTGTTTTTTTATTTTGTATGCTTTTGGATATTGTTAGTTTATGTTTTGGATACCATTTGTGTTCAATCGATTTGGGATATTTGGTTACTTTTTTATTTTGTTATGGTTAACATTAAAAGATGTTTTGGTTACTATCACCTAAATGGTCGGTTACTGTTAGTTATTGTTTGTTGTTGTAACGGTTATCATATATTTGATTTAGTATACATTGTTTCACTAAAATGTGGTTCATTTGTATGCTTGTTTATGTTCTGGTTACCATGGATACATGGTTTGGTTATTATCTTATAGAATGTTGGTTACTTGTTTAGTATGTTTGTTAATGTTTGATTATGATTTGTAATCTATTATTGTTATCTCAATTTGGTATTTTGATTTTTTTTGTATGTTTTTTTTCCATGTATGTGTAGTATACATTTTGTTTGCTGAAATGTGTTTGGTGTACATGTTGATCATGTATTGGTTACTATGACATAACTGTTTGGTTACCATCATACAATTGTTTGGATACTATCATATAAATTTATTTGTTAATATGTAAACATGTTTTGGTTTTATGCTATAACTGTTTGATTACTATCTTATGACTGTTTGGTAACAATGATGTAAACTGATATGTTACTATATAAACATGTTTTGGTTATTATTATATGTTACTATGATATAAATTGAGTTGTTACTATGATATATCTGATGGGTTATTATCTTATAAATGTTTGGTTAATGTTCAATCATGTTATGGTTACTGTTATATTACAATATGGTAACTATTTTTGTGCATTAAGTGTTGCATGTTGGAAACTGTTTATAGTATGTTTTGGCATCTGGTTAATTGTTATATTATGTTTTGGCTAGTATGATATTATTTTTTTGTTACTATGTAACTGTTTATTATATAAACAATGTTTTTATATTGGTTTCTAATAACTGTACAAATCTGATTTTGTTTATTTGCAGTTATGGGACATGTATTACGAGGTATGTAACAGAAAATTTACTGGAAAAGTTATTTATTGGTGCGACATGGAAGTTCCCAGCACGATTTCTAAGAAATTGAATGAAAGTCAGTTGGAGAAGTTCAAGGCATCATGTTTTGGGAATTTATTGGAGTTTGGTGATCAGCACCAAATGTATTCCCAGATTATTCACCATGCTCTTATACGGGAGGTTCACCAGAGTGATGTTGGTGAAATGTGGTTTTTATTTGGGGAAAAGAAGGTCAGATTTGGTTTGCATGAGTTTTGTCTAATTTCTGGTTTGAGATGGGATGGTAAGGATGATATTTCTGCGTACAAAGGTATGGAGAATATTCTTATTGAAAAGTTTTTTGGGCATGAAGCTGTTACACGTAGTAGTATAGGCCGGGTTTATCGGAAGGCTGTTTTTGATAATGATGATGAGGCTATTAAGTTGTCATTTATTTTTCTGGTGTTTAATTTCATTTTATCCACAGTTTCTGAAAATCATGTGGATGGGGCAATGGTCAATTTTATATGCTATGGTGATGTTAATAGTTTTCCTTGGGGGAAATTCGCATTCGATATGACAAAGTACTCTTTGTCAACTGCTTTGAAGGGGAGATTGAAGAAAGGAAGGAGTGGTGGGTCAATATATAATTTTTACAAGGAACATTATACAAAATTGTACAAGTTGAATGGTTTACCTTATGTGTTCCAAGTTTTTATGTTTGAGATCATTCCGTTATTCAAATTTCGGGGCATATGCAATGATGAGCAACCGTCTGATGTCCGTTTATTCAGATGGAAGGAGCTAGTGAAGCCCCTTACGAATGACAAGTTGAACGATTTAGTATTTTGTTCTGGACAGGTATTTTTGTTACTATTAAGAGTTTAATTGGTTAACTTTAGTTATATATTTAGTTACTGATTATTTTTGTGATGCTTACTGTTAACAAAGTGGTTAGTTACCTTTATATGCTTAGTTGGTTGCTTATTAGTTATATTTGTGTTAATAATAACAATGTATGTAGTTACCTGAATATACGCATTTGATTACTAATTAAATTATCCTTGTGTAGCTAATAACAATTTTGTTGGTTACCCGGTTATACAAATTTTGTATACCTTTCTTAATTGTTTTTGGTTACTGATGTATATACATTTGGTTACCTGTATATGTGTAGTTGGTTACTAATTATGTTACATAATTCTTTATTTACTATTTTTTTATGTATTTGTTAAATGTTTGTCGGATATTATACTAAATGTACTTAATGTTTTTCAGTTCAGGATAAAAAGTCTAGTTCCCACTTCCGAGGAGAACGATCGTCTTGATTTGGGTGGGTTTCAATTTTTAAATGGGAAGGATGCTGATAAGAAGGTTTCAAAAAAAGTTAAGGGTGACAAAATTGGAATTAATATGTCTGAAGTTAAAGATGCAATTGATTCACGGTTTAGGCCGTTGGAGAAGAAAATGTCTGAGATTAAGAAAGACATTTATGATGTTAAGAAAGACATTTTAAAATTGCGGGCTGATATTAAGGATGATATGCATGTTTTTCATGTTCAGTTATGTAAGGACTTTTGTTCCATGATTAGAGATGAGTTAAGTGGTATCAAAGGTGTTGTGGATAAACAAGTTGAAGATGATGTTGATGATGAGGATGATTCTGATTCTGATTTTGATGATGGCGGTGATGACGATAATGATAATGATGATGTTGAAGATGATGGTGAAGATGATGTAGTTGATGATGATGAAGATGATGTAGGTGATGAAGCTGTTCATGGTGGTGCAGCTGATGATGATATAGGTGATGAAGCTGATCTTGGTGTTGCTGATGATGATGTTGGTTCTAAAGGTAAAAATAATGATGCTGATGAGGTTTGTGATGATGGGTTGATAGGTTATGAGAAAAATGATGAGTTTGTACCTGAAGTTGTTAAGGAGTGTGAAGATGCTGTTAATGTTGTTGAAGTTCTTAAAAAGTGTGAAGACCCCCATATTTATGAGGATGTTGATGATGGTTCAACAATAAATAAGAATAATTATGGTTGTGATGTGTTGAATTTTGCTGAAAAGAAGGATGGGAATGAATATGAGATTGGTAACGAAGTTGAACGTCGTGTCAAGGTTAGTCATATTTGTTTGTTTTGTTGTGTTATGTGTTTTTGTTTTTCAATGATTAATTGATTGTTTTTTATCTTTCACAGATTGGCAAGAATAATGACATGCCATCGTTTGACCTATTAAGCCAATGCACTGGTAAAGAGATTATTTTGTATGTCGCTGATGAGGTTAGTATTATAATGACATGCCATTTTGATTTTTACATGATATTTGTTACTGTTATATTGTTATATGCTTACTTTTCATATATATATATATATATATATTATATTTACTATTATAATATCAGTTGGTTACTATTACATTGTGTGTTGGTTACATTTTATATATATTTTATGTTTCCTATTATGATACGTTCACTTTAATATGTCCATTATTTTTCATTCATTTTTTTTTATTAAATATAGTTGTTAACTGCATGTGTTGAAGTTATAATTGTATTTGTTACCCTATATTTTAATATAAACAGGGGAATAAATTTGAGGCAGTAACAAGACTGCATTAGACAGTAACTATTAGAATATTAGACAGTATAATGTTTTACAGTAACCAAGACACTATTATACAGTAACTAGCAGTTTCATGAAGGTAACCAATGTATGTGATGAGTAACCATCAGTGTTAAAAATCAGTAGAAATAATTTGAAAACTATAAAGTAATCAAATAAATATTATTAAGCAAAGAAATATATATATAAACAGTTACCAATTTTATATCATTAGTATTATGGATTGTTTACTATTATTTGATTGATAGGATACCAATACAATGTGTTTTGGTTACCACTACATAACCTTTTGGTTACTGCTTTATTTTGTTTTTGTTTATATTATGATATGTTCACTTTAATTTGTCTGTTATTTTTTAACTTATATCTTTCTACAAATTTTTGTTATTGCATATATTAGTTAAAGGCAAATGTTTATGTGAAAATCTAATTGTATATTTTTCATTTTATGTCAACTTTACAAGTGGAATAAATTTGAGACAGAAAGCAAATCTGTTCTCGATGAGATGGTGTTGACTACCCAGGACATAGCCCAGTTTGATGAATTAGACAAGAGTGTTGATAAATTAAGTGGTAGACCCGTTCGTCAACATGTAAAGAGTGCTGTTTTGCGGTCTCCATATACAGTATCATTTGGATCCGCTGGGTTATTGTCTAGTGCATCAGGTTCTGACCAAAGAGTTGATGTTATTTCTGCATTCCCCAAGGTTTGCATGGATATGCCTACAAAATTTGAAGAGGCATTGTTTGATCAATGGTTTAAAATAGGACTTAACAACAGAAAAAGGTTTGTTTTTATTGTTAAGAATGTTATATTTTTGTATGAAGCAAATAAATCTGTTTTTGTGTAGTGTGTATACTAACATGGTATACTAATATTTTTTATATTGGAGGACGGACAAATTTCCTGGGAAGAATGACATTATTGAACCTGCTTTTGTTTTTGGATCTATCCCAATTTCATCTAAGATGTGGTTTTATAATTTAAAGACTCCTGGCCAATTGTTAGACGACGATGTAAGTTATTTTATTTCAAATTATGTTTTTATAGTTATGGTTACATTATTTAGTTGTTTAAGTAACTAGCGTTAACAGTGTTGGTTACTGTCATATAACTATTTTGTTATTGTCATATAACTATTTTGTTTATATCATATCACTGTTTGGTTATTATCATACAACTATTAATACTTTATGTTGTTTTTTTTTGGTTCAGCACATCAACGTTGCATTATATTATTTCCGAAAATTGGCAAGACATTCTGATAGTGTGCATATAAGGTCAACAACTACGGATTGTTGGTTCCATGCCAAGATGACATCTCTTTTTGATGAGTACACAAGTAAAAATGCAGATAATAGTGTATTGTCTGGGCAGGGTGATGTGTCTGAATACATTCATGGTTTGTTTATGGATGTCAACACCCCGTGGAGAAATGTTGATTATGTTTTGTTCCCCATCCATATGTCATCTCCGGATCATTGGTTTTTGTTAACGTTTGATGTGCATCGTAGATGTCTAACCGTTTATAATTCCCTGCAGCCAAAAAGGAAATCTATGCAAACAAAAATCATGGATGTTTGTGAACCTTACATATTTATTCTTCCCACTTTGCTGTGTAAGACTGGGTTTTGGAGGGATAGGTGTGACATTGATTTTAGCAGTGAACCATACCGCAATAAGGAGGAAGATGATATTATTGAGTTGGAATTTGCAGAGTCAGTTCCTAAACAAGTTGAGGGGTAAGGGTAACCCTGTTTACAATTTTTGAATTATTACATATAACTATTTTGGTTTCTATCATATAATTGTTTTGATTAATATGTTCTAACTATTTGGTTACTGATTTAATATGTTTTTGTTACTATCATATAAGTATTTTGGTTACCTTTAATTTCTGTTTTGGTCAATTTTATATATAACTTTTGGTTACTGTATAAACTGATATGTATTATATATAGGTTGATTCTAGCATTGATTTTTGTTATTTTTTTGTTTATTTGTACAGTGATTGCGGGATGTTCACAATTTGTTTCGCTGAGCATGTCATTCATCATAAGTTTGATGAAATTCCTATTCCATTCCCAATTGCGCAATATCGGAAGAAGTTATGAACAAACTTATTTTTGCATGCAAGGAATAAACAATTGGAGGGTTATGAGACTGACAGAGAATTTCCAGGAAGATTTGTTCCGGATTTTGATTAGTTCAGTTTTTATTTTTTTGTCAGTATGAATTAACAAAAGTTTTGTATATTTTATTAAGGATGATTATTGGATATTATAAATGGTATTTCATATTTTATTATAAAAAAATCATTGGAAGTAATTTTGTCTGTTGGTTAGTATTTGATTTGTTTTAGGTTGTGTTTGCTGCATTATTTTGGAATGCAGAGTTGGTAACCAGACATGTATAAAAGGGTAACCAGCTAATTATTTGATAGTAAACAGATATTTACACTATTTTATCATGACTTATAACTATTGTTAACTGTATGAGGTCATATAATTATTGTTAAATGTATATGTGAGAATATATATTAGTTAACATAAAAATTTAATTTGGTGACTGTTATCTAAATATTTGGTTACTTTTTTGTTATATTTTGTTTATTGTTGTATACGATGGTCATTTATAAACTCATTTAATTCAATATATTTTTGAAATTTGGATTGGTATTCAAATTGTCATATAACGTAACCATTTGACTTTATGTTAGTAACCAAATATTTTTTAAATTATATATGGAACAATTAACAAGTGAACATTGTACTTATGTGGGTTCCCAATTATATTGACAAATAATAATAAATTCAAAAATCAAAATTTTAATCAATAAAAATTTTGTTTGATATACAAATCAAAAATGTTATGAACCATGTGTGTTATGGTTGATGATAGTAAACAATTATATATACATGTACTTACACTCTTAATGTAAATGCAATATATTATGATTTTTTTGGTATTAAAATCGGTGGATTATTGCAGGTTTTCCTGTTGTGTCCTTTTTCTTGGCACCTACTGCATTTATTTTGATTTTTGATTTCAGATCCGTGTTTGTACCTCCCTACTTTTGGTCTTCCAGCTGGTCTTCTTGTGTTTGGTGGTTTTATAACCATGTTTCGTACTTCTTGTGGTACATCCCAGTTTTCTTTGTCATCTAGTGGCATTATTGAAGCTGAATATGTGTCCACCAAAGTTGTTTTATAGTATTTTTTTGAGAAAAAATTATAACAGCTCAAATTTCGCTTGTTCATAACAGCAGCAGCGTGCAAACAAGGCATCTCATGGTACTGAAATTTTCCACATGTGCATGTCTTTTGGTTGAGGTCCACAATATATTTTTTGGCGACATCGTAAACAGTGAAAATCACTAAGTTTGATGTCTCAACCTACATTACAAATAAAGTGTTGTTAGAAAAAATATAGTAAAGTAAATAACCCAATGTTTTAATTATAAAACAAGCAATTCAGTAGCAACCAACTATGCAGTAACAACATAATTAATAAGAGTTACCAAACAAGTATCAGTTAGTAACCAGTATGTTGATACTCAGTAACCAACTTAACAGTAACATTATAATTATTCAGAGTAACCAATCAAGAACAAGTTAGTAATCAGTATAATGATAATAATTAATAAACTAAATATTTATCAATAACCATTGTAATTAAATGCATTAAGCAATTAAGTACTAATTAATAACCAATATAATAAGTATTAGTAACCAAGTTACAGTTAGCCAGTAAATAAGTCATTATTATTCAGTAAACATTATAGTGTAACACAGTAACCAAGCCAACAATAGTTAGTAAACATTTCAACAATAATTAGTAATAATATGCTTTAAGCAAGACATCATTAGTCAGTAATCAGTATAATGATACCCAATAACCAACTCAGCAGTATTAAGTAACCATTATAATGTTATGCAATAAGCAATTAAGTATTAGATAGTAATAAATATAATATTACACAGTAACTAGGTTTCCAATAGTCAGTAAACAAGTCTGTATTAGTCAATAACCATTGTAATGTAATACAGTAACCAAGTCAGTAAACATTTCAACATTAACGAGGAACATTATGCAGTAATCAAGACAACATTAGGAATATTATGCAGTAACGAGTATATTGATACTCAGTAACCAACTTAGTAGTAACATTATAATTATTCATAGTAACAAATCAAGAACAAGTTAGTAATCACTATAATGATAATCTATAATAAACTAAATAGTTATCAATAACCAACTCAGCAGTATTAAGTAACCATTATAATGTTATGCAATAAGCAATTAAGTATTAGGTAGTAATAAATATAATATTACACAGTAACCAGGTTTCCAATAGTCAGTAAACAAGTATGTATTAGTCAATAACCATTGTAATGTAATACAGTAACCAAGTCAGTAAACATTTCAACATTAACGAGGAACATTATGCAGTAATCAAGACAGCATATTATGCTTTAAGCAAGACATCATTAGTCAGTAATCAGTATAATGATACCCAATAACCAACTCAGCAGTATTAAGTAACCATTATAATGTTATGCAATAAGCAATTAAGTATTAGATAGTAATAAATATAATATTACACAGTAACCAGGTTTCCAATAGTCAGTAAACAAGTCTGTATTAGTTAATAACCATTGTAATGTAATACAGTAACCAAGTCAGTAAACATTTCAACATTAACGAGGAACATTATGCAGTAATCAAGACAGCATTAGGAATATTATGCAGTAACGAGTATATTGATACTCAGTAACCAACTTAGTAGTAACATTATAATTATTCATAGTAACAAATCAAGAACAAGTTAGTAATCACTATAATGATAATCTATAATAAACTAAATAGTTATCAATAACCAACTCAGCAGTATTAAGTAACCATTATAATGTTATGCAATAAGCAATTAAGTATTAGGTAGTAATAAATATAATATTACACAGTAACCAGGTTTCCAATAGTCAGTAAACAAGTATGTATTAGTCAATAACCATTGTAATGTAATACAGTAACCAAGTCAGTAAACATTTCAACATTAACGAGGAACATTATGCAGTAATCAAGACAGCATTAGTCAGTAACAAATACAATATAAAAATTGATGCAATAAATTATAATTTGTATTGTTACCTTAAGTTTCCTTGATTTAATGATATTAGATTGCATTCTTTCTTCAGCTGTTGTGGAAAGTGTTGTGAATGTTGATAGGGATGCTTGTTTGTTTGTGAAATACCATCTTTGAATCAGACAACGTAGGCATTTAATCATTGATGCAATTGGAAGATCCCTAATCATCTTGATTGCGTTGTTAATAGATTCAGCGGTGTTTGAAGTCATTGTTGAGTATCTGCTTGCAGTCCCATGAAGCCTGGTGCACTTTTCCAACTTGACCTCTTCCTCCAAATATGTCCTTATTCGAGGATCAATTGCATCAAGTTCAGCCATGTGTTTGTTGAATTGCTCAATGTTGTATGCTCTACATGCACCGTTGTAAGCTTGTTTAAGTTCTTCTCCTTTCTTTTTGAATCTATTTTTTATATTTTTTAGTATATGGTATGTGCAGGAACCATGCATGACATCCGGAAACACATAATTCAGTCCTTGAATTATGGCTTCATGTCTATCTGAAACAATGCATTGTCCTTCTCTAACTCCACAAGCAGTTATCAAATTCATGAAAAACCATCTCCAAGATAATTCGTTTTCGTTGTCAACCACTGCAAAAGCAATCGGAACAATCTTTCGGTTTGCATCTTGTGTGCTTGCTATCAGTAGTGTCCCCCCGTATGTTGATTGTATGAATGTTCCATCGATTACAATTATTGGAAAGCAATGATGCCATGCTTGAATTGATGCTCCAATGGCAAAGAATAAATATTTGAAACGAGCATTTGTTTCCAATTCAAGAGCAGTGACGGAACCTGTTTTGAGACATCAACAATATAAATAGATTTACACAGTAAACAAGACAGCATTAGGAAGTTACTCATGATGGGATCAATCAGTAACCAATATATTAATACACAGTAACCAAAATAGTATCAGACACTAACTAATATATTGTCATACGGTAACCAAGACAGCATTAGTTAGTATAATGTTATTAAGTAACCAATCAGTAACCAATACATTGTTACACAATAACTAATACAACATTAGTCAGTAACTAATAAAGCATTAGATATTATGATGTTACAAAGTAACCAACACAGTATTAGACAGTAAACAACATACTGTCATACAGTAACAAAACAGCATTATATAGTAAATAACATATTGTTATACAGTAACAATATAATCATTAGTCAGTAATCAAAACAGTAACCAATTTATTAGTCAAAACAGAATTAGTCAGCAATCAAGATATCATTAAACTATATAATCAACAGTAACAAAGACAACACTAGAAAGTTACCAACTGTGACAGTAGACAGTAATAAATATATTTGATGAGTAACCATTTATATAAAAAATTAGTAGAACTTACTCAAAAATTATAAATATGATGAAGGTAACCAATGCATTTTATAGCAACAAAATCAGTTGAATTGAGTAACCAACTAATAATTAAAACTAATATTATGTTATAAAGTTTTACCTGGATTTGTTTTCTGGAGCATGTGTAACCATGATGGGATCATTCAGTAACCAATATATTATTACACAGTAACCAAAATAGTATCAGACAGTAACCAATATATTGTCATACGGTAACCAAGACAGCATTAGTTAGTATAATGTTATTAAGTAACCAATCAGTAACCAATACATTGTTACACAATAACTAATACAACATTAGTCAGTAACCAATAAAGCATTAGATATTATGATGTTACAAAGTAACCAACACAGTATTAGACAGTAAACAACATATTGTAACACAGTAACAAAACATCATTATATAGTAAATAACATATTGTTATACAGTAACAATATAATCATTAGTCAGTAATCAAAACAGTAATCAGTCTATTAGTCAAAACAAAATTAGTCAGTAATCAAGATATCATTAAACTATATAATCAACAGTAACAAAGACAACACTAGAAAGTTACCAATTGTGACAGTAGACAGTAATAAATATATTTGATGAGTAACCATTTATATAAAAAATTAGTAGAACTTACTCAAAAATTATAAATATGATGAAGGTAACCAATGCATTTTATAGCAACAAAATCAGTTGAATTGAGTAACCAATGCATGTTATAAAGTTTTACCTGGATTTGTTTTCTGCAGCATGTGTAACCATGATGGGATCAATGAGTAGTCGTGTGGATTTCCTCTGACCTTTTCCAACGCTTTCTCTTTTGATCTCCATGCTTTTTGGTAAGAGATAGACACATTATATTCTGTCATCATGTCCTCAACAATATCGGTTGGTGTGTATATTTTCTTCAAATTTGTTAATTTATGCATTATGCGTTCGCTAACGAACTCACTATTTGCCTGCTTGTGGTCTCCCAGCAATACATTTACTGAACACGTGTGAATGTCGTTGAATTCCCTCACCTTGAATAGGCTGGTTTTTCGAATACTTGATGCTCTCATCTTCCATTTGCAATTTTCATCATTTACGCACACCAGCACAAAGTCTCTGTGACCTGTTCTTTGAACTTTGTGTTGTCTGTTTTTCTTGATTGAATGCAATCTCATTGATTGTGATAGGATTTTTTTGTCTTTGTAGGTTTGATGTAATCTTACTTCACATTCATTCGAATCTGTTATTACATCTTCATATCGTGCTGTTGTGTATGATTTGTCATGTTGTCTGTCTTGTTGTTGTTCAATAATTTCCATTGCAAGCTGATCAGCATATTGCGTTCCAATTTGAGAATATTGTGTTGCTAGTGTAACTAGTGCTGAATTCCCTTGTGTTGATCTGATTGGCGTTACATCGTGAACAACAGATTCTTCTATATTTGTCAAGTTACGCAAGATTGTTGTGCGGCCGCTTCTTTCTCCAATATCTATAATCAGTGGGAATTTTCCTTGTTCATCAGATTTTTTACTGACTTCAATAAAGAATCTCAAGGTTGCTTCATCTGATATACAAATTGGTGGAATGTCGTTTTTGATTTGAAATTTGATAGACAATGTTGTTGTGTTTGTGTCTATCCGTAATGCAATGCATATACTGTTTTGCATTTCTCTGAATGAACAAGTTGGGGGAACTAGTATGCCAGTAACTTCAAAGTTGGTGTACTGTTTGCTATCAGTCCATGTACCGTTGAAATAAAGCAAAACAGGAATCATCTCCATTGTCTGAAAACATAATATGTATTGCACAGTAACAAAATCAATGTTAATCAGTAACCAAACAATATAATGTCAGTAACCAGAAAATAAAATACATTTGTTCTATCATTCTACAATTGAAACAATCAGTTTAATGTTTGTTGTTAGCAATTAAATTATAACAGTTGTATGAAGGTAACCAATGTAGCCAATTAATTTCCATCATAATAAAACAAACCAATATAAATTAATCAAATATTGCACATTAATAATAATAAGTATCCATTTTTATTTGTTTATAGTATCTAAATAAGTATTATTCAGTAACCAATATAATGTTAATCAGTAACCAATTGAGCATTAGTTAGTAAACATATAAATATAAATGTTTATACATAGGAAACTATATACATATAATTATTAGACGTATACCAGTATATTGTTACATAGTAAACTATGAAGCATTACATAGTAACTAATAAATCAGTATACAGTATGATGTTACAAAGTAACCAACATATCATTAGACAGTAGCCAACATATTTTCATATAGTAACCAAGAAAATATTAGGCAATACAATGTTACAAAGTAACCAAAACATCATTTTTCCGTAACTAACATATTGTCATACACTAAATATTTGATAGTATACAAGACAACATTGAACAATATATAGTTATACAGTAACCAAAACAACAGTAGGAAGTCACCAAAAGTTTCAGTAGACAGTAAGGATTTTTGTAGTAACCATTTTAAGTATGAAAAACTTAAGAAAGGTACTCAAAATATGAATACAGTAGTAACCACAAGTAACTATATGCATAAGAACTTGAAACACACATACCTCAGTGTTCAGAATTGTATCGATATTTGCTTTGATTGTTTTTGGTTACTGCTCTTGAAGTAGATGATGATTTTGTATACTATTTCGTCTTCTCCGATCTTAGATGATTGTCGCGATCTCAGAGGTGAGTGGAAAGCAATCGTCGACCGAAGATTTGGCAATCGTCGAACGAAGATATTAGATCTTAGATGTTTGTCGCGATCAGAGTTGTTGTAATTGTTTATGGTTACTGAACTTGAAGTAGATGTTGATTTTGTATACTACTTCGTCTTCTCCGATCGTATATTTTTGAGGCAATCTCAGAGGATAGTATAAAGGCAATCGTCGTCAGAAGATTTGGCCTTTTCCGATATCAAAGTTGCATGTTGTTCGGTTACTTGATTTTAGGAGCGGTTATTGTTAGATAGACATATTTGGTAACTGACGTGTGCGTGTTGTTTTATTTTTGTAATTATGTTTTGTGTGTTTTATTTTTGTAATTATTTTATATTTGTTGTATATTAGTGTTAAGGACCCTTTATTTTATCCTCCAAGTTTACATGTATTCCTATTTTATCTTCAAAATTTAAAGATTTTTTATTTTATCCTTTGAGTTAAAAATCTTTCTATTTTGAATTACACTTGGCGCATGTGTCACATTTTGTAATTAATAATGACCCAAAAGAAGTCATATAATTGTATTGTATTGCATTTGATTGATTGCTAGTTTCTAATTAAGAAGAAACGAAGAGAATATTGCTATCAAATCGATATTTAGACAAGGGAAGGTAATTAATGTAATATATATACAAACTTACAAGCATTTGAATATATATATATATATATATATATATATATAGGGTCCGGATCCTGTCCGGACTCCCGGACAGGTGTAAAATCCGGACCTTTTTTTTTTTTTTTTTTTTTTTGCTTTTTTTTTTTTGAAACAACTAAAAAAAAAAAAAAAAAATTTATGGAATTGGAATTTTTACATTATACAGTGTTTTGGGCGTGATTTGGATGCCTATAACAAAACATGTCTGTACAGTCTGGGCAGACTGTACATACATTGGTTGGTGTGGGTGTTAAAAACACACCCAAAACACTTTATTTTGGAAAAATTTCACTTCCATAAATTTTTTTTTTTTTTTTTTAGTTGTTCTACAAAAAAAAAAAAAAAAAAAAAAAAAATTTTTCAGGTCCGGATTTTCTCCCGTCCGGGAGTCCGGACCTGATCTTTATTCTATATATATATATATATATATATATATATATATATATATATATATATATATATCCACACACGCGCACACATATCACCTAGCTAGCTATCTTCTACCATTTATATATGTACTATTTTGTAAAGATACAATCCAACATGAATGAGTTGTCATATATGCTTCAGAAACTAACTCCATCGCAAATGGCCAATAATAAGTACGTATAGTACTAGAGGAACACTAAGCTGTGATCATCATCTTCAAATCCCATTTCCTCCATATTTGAAGCCATTATTCCATCTGATCCCAAGTTGCTTTCTTCGAAGTTCATATCGAATAAGTATCCATATTTATCTTCCTCACACTTAGAGTTGATCATCATAATTTGAGATAGTTGAAGGAAATTAGGGTTTAATGTGGATAATTCTAGGAGATTATTAGGGTTTGGGTTTTGGTACTGAGGTCGGGCCGGGCTTTGATGAAGATAGCCAAGAGGCAAAGTTTGATGAGGGACAGGAGAAGTGTCAGCAGCTGTTGCCTCTGCCTCGAACACATCTTGTTGGCTCAGTTGGTGGTTGTTCTCTGTCGTATTGGTTTTGTGAAATACTCTACATAACACCCAGTCTTCCTGCTTAATTAATTAGAAAAAACATATTTTATTTCTTAGTGTGTATAGTAGTTAATGCTTTCTATCTAAAAATAAGAATCTCAGTTGATTTTTAACTCGCGCGCCTATTAAGAGGGGACAAAGAGTACTTGAAGGAATTCAAAAATAAACTTCATACTAATAACTTTTGAAAATATGAATAGTATAAAGTTGATATCAATTTCACCTTTAGTAAGTTCACAAAATTTTTCATATAATTTTTCATTGTATTCTATATATATGTGTGTGTTGTGTCCTAAGAAAATAGATCAACTGCTATCTAGGGACAGAGTATATGTAACAACCAGTGAACCACAAGCATGAAAATATCTGTTGGTTTATATTTATATAGTACTACATAATTTCTTGGCTGGTTACAAAAAAAAGTTAGAAAACGTGCATAATTAATGTCTATTCTTTAAGCTATGTTTGTTTATAAAAAATATATTTGAGAATAGACTATTTGTCTTAATTTAACACTATTTCGAATTATTTTATCTCATGACGAATGATTAATAGTCCTTTAAATAAACAATCCTATGACTATTTTTTAATTTTTTTGTAATTTTTAAGGTTATTTATGATAGACAATATAATTCCATGATGAATGTGGGATTAATAGTCCCATCATTCTAAGTTATCAAAAAGTTTTATAAGAGTAATAATCCGACATTAAAGAACTAATAGTCCCTCTTCAAATGATTAAATAATATAAAAATATTAAATTAAAATAAATAGTCTAATCCCAAGAAACATACATGAACCTAAAGTCTAAAGGGCACTTTAGCATTAAAAAGTTAGCGAAGGTACTTTAATTTTGAAATGAGCAAAAATGGGTGTGCGGGGCTTCTCAGAAGTTTCATACAAGAAATTTAAATTTGTCCGCATTAATTCTCTATTCCAGAGACATATATCGATAGACATTGAATTTAGGAAAATGAAATGTGAAGGTGGTGAGAAAAGAATCAAGTAAGAATTGAAGTGAGATTTAGTAATAAATAAATTAATAGAGGCAGACAGACCTTAGGAGGGAGATGTGGAGTTTCAAGGCGAAACTCGTGCATGATCCAACCAGTTTTAACCCCATTAGGAGCTCTATTTTTGTAGAAAACCAAAGTCTTTCTCATCCCTACAATACCATTTGTCCTCGGATCAACCACCGTACGATCCTTCCCCGTCGCCTTCCAGTACCCAGATGTCGTCGCTCTATTCGTCCTATATCCAGTCGCATACTTGCGATCTCGAAAACTGAAGAAGTACCACTCATTTGAATTCAGCTTTGCCACCTCTAATTCAAAAATATATATGCACACATAATTAATTGGCAGATCATTTAGCAATGGTAAGAAACAAAGTTCAACAAGTACTACAAAATAATACTCATATAAATTGATACATTTGATAAAAGATAGTAAATCAAATCAAAGGAGTAAGAATGAGTAATTAAATTAAAAGCGTAGAAAAACTAATGTAAATTAAAGTTTTATCAATTCATATTAATGCTTAATTTGTAAGGTTTTGAGATGAAAGATAAATTGAGATTTTTTTTGTTAATATAAATATAGTTGAATAACTTTTTTTAAAAAAAAAGGATGGAAATTAAGTCGGTATCGCACATAATTAATGTCGTTTTCTACAGACAGACTTGTAAGAGAATGCAAATTATTGTTCCTCGTCGTGATATACATAGTATTGCCACCTTAGCAACTATTCCTTCACATGCATCTCTCTCTCTCTCCCTCTCTCTCTCTATCTCTATCTCTATCTCTCAAAGATCTTAATTACATCCCAGAATATAATAGTAATCAAAGTTAAATAGAAATCATCAATTAGCTCTAATATGGCGGCCATGCCATGCATGATCAACTAATAGTTCGAGTCACTAATATATATATATATATATATATATATATATATGTGTGTGTGTGTGTGTGTGTGTGTATGTATGTGTGTATATATATATATATATATATATATATATATATATATATATATATATATATATATATATATGTATGTATGTATGGCGGACGTTGGCTGTCAACCGGGGTTGATGGAGTTGGCAATGGATCAAGGAGATTTTCATTAGCCTTCCAACTTCCGTTGATCTTGACTTATCAGAAATTAATTAGATAGAAAGCATGTCATACCAAACTTAGGGAGGATATATAATGATAATATTTAGATAAAGAAAACATCATTAACAGGATTGGTTACGTACAGTAAAAAAGACAATCTTGCTTTATCAAAACAGTACTTACAGAATGATCTAGCTGCTACAAAAAACTACAAGCACTTCTCTCCAAGTTGCAGTAAAACACACCCCACCAAGATATTTGACAAGCGGGCAACTGTTAATTATATTCTTGCCAAAAAATCTCATTTTCTGCTGCACTAATTAATTTTTAAACCAAATACTGTATATCAAGATCTTTTGTGCTGTTGAAAAGCTGGAACCAAAGTTCCTAAAACTTCTATAATCTCCGCTATTTAAATTTGCACTATATAAAAGCTAGCAACTTCTCTTTTAAGATTTCTAGCCACTTTAATCAAGATCTTTTTTTCTGTGAAGTGTGAAACTTCCCACTTGGAGGAATAAAGGTTAATCAAAAGGAAAAGAAAGAAGAACAGTAAAAAAGGCATGCACTACATATATACATAAACTAGTACCTCCGATATCAACTAAAAGATTATAATCTTAGTACTAAACACAACCTTGTATAAATTAGCATTGTACTAGTGATGAATATATATCATCCTAAAGAATTAAGCCGGCCGATAGCCATTACTTAATTTCTTTATAAATCAATACGCTGGTCTGCTTATACAAAATTATCTCTAGCATTATCAGAAAGAATATTAATTAAGAGAGTACTATATACCCGGCCCAATATCATTAATAATTTATCATGAAGATTAATCTGTATTATTAATTCAAATGGACAAGTAAAAAAAGTTAATTCAAAATCTAGCTTTTAAGAATTTTATAACAAAAACCAAATAAACGTAGGAGAAAGAATTATTACTGGAAAGGAAAGAAGAAGACGATATGGAAAAGAAAGGGGAGCTAGCGAGCGAGCCTACCAGGAAGTTGCCATGGCTCACATGTATGCAGGTCAATTTCCACTAAAGTACCCTTCAAAACTTCCTCATTCGCAATCTTTTTGTAAAGATAATGGCAGACTAATTCCTCATCACTTGGATAAAACCTAAACCCCGGAGGGAGTGCAGCTCCAATGTCTCTTAAACCCATTTATTTAATTCTTTATATATATATATATATATATATATATATATATATATATATATATATATATATATATATATATATTTCTTTTTTTATCGAAAGGAAAATAAGGAAGATTATTGGTGAAATAATTGATAAAATGTTTATATGTACGAGTATATATATATATATATATATATATATATATATATATATATATATATATATATATATATATATATATGTAACTCCGAAAGATATATAAATTTCAGTTAGGAATTGGTGGAGAAAGAATCATATATATAGAATATATCTATCCTGGTACGTACAAGTTATATGGTCTAGTAGAAAGCGTTCTAGCTATACTTTGTTAATTAGAGGGTATATATAAATATAGAAGAGAAAGTTTGTATGTATATATACAGAAAGATTGGTTGATAAGTACCTTTAATTAATTGCCACTTAAAGTTTCTTATATTATTCTAGCAGTTCATGCTTGTGTAGGTAGTTATGCATGGTCATTGTGGGAACTTTCAAGAAAAACCAAAGTCACAAGAAATCTTCTTGGGGTTAATCAGGGAAAAATTTAATTCCTTAATTAATTAAATAAGTAAAATCCAAATTATTTATGTATGTAATAGAAAACCTCCAAAATACCCATTTTCTCTACATTAAAAATATGTAGCATATAATTATTGGGAGAAGGTTCAAAAATGCCCCTGACTTTTATCCCGATGTATACCGAACATCTTATACTTTTTTTTTCCAAAAATACCCTTAATGTTATATTTTTTGGGTTGCCCGTGCCCCTGCCGTTAATAGAAGACAAACGATGTTAAAATTTCGCGACACATGGAGGCTTAGAGGGAGAATGTTAAAAAAATGCCCCTGACACATGTAAATATGTCATTTAATCAAAACAAAAAATACTAAAATTCAAAATAAAAAGCATAACATATTTACATCATTTAATCAAAATACTAAAATTCAAATTATTTTGTTAACTAATCAAAACAACTAATTAATTAAATAAGTTGTATAACATATTTACATCATTTAATCAAAATACTAAAATTCAAAACATAACATATTTACATCAAATACTAATTAAAAAAATACTAATTTTGAATATTACTAAATAAAGTTATCAATTTTTAACGTTAATATATAATTGATTTTTAATGTTATCAAAATACGTTATCAATTAGTATCAAAATAACTGCATATCTAGTGTTGGAATACTAATTTTAACATTATCAAAATATTAACGTTTTTTAGCATATCAACTAATATTAAAAAATATTAATATTTTTATATTAAAAAACGTTAATATTTTTTAATATTTTTTTATATTAAAAAATGTTAATATTTTAAAAATATTAATTTTTTTTGATATGAGATTAATATCAAAACGTTAATATTTTTTGATATAAAAATATAATTTTTTTTAATTTTTTTAAAAAACGTTAATATTTTTTTATATTAAAAAAGGTTAATATTTTATTAATATTTTTTGATATTAAAAAACATTAATATTTTAAAAATATTAAACTTTTTTGATATGAGGTTAATATTAAAACGTTAATATTTTTTGATATAAAAATATTAATTTTTTAAAAAAAACGTTAATTTTTTTATATTAAAAGACGTTAATATTTTTTGATATTAAAAAATGTTAATATTTTTTGATATTAAAAAACGTTAATAATTTTTAATATTAGTTAATATGTTAAAAAACGTTAATATTTTTTGATGATGTAATTTGAATTTTTGTTGTTTTGATTAACTAACAAAATAATTTGAATTTTAGTATTTTATTATTTTTTTATTTGATTTTTTTAGTATTTTAGTATTTTTTTTTAATTAGTATTTTAGTTTTTTTAATTAGTGTTTGATATAAATATGTTATGTTTTGAATTCTAGTATTTTGATTAATGATGTAAATATGTTATACAACTTGTTTTATTTAATTAGTTGTTTTGATTAGTTAACAAAATAATTTAAATTTTAGAATTTTGATTAAATGATGTAAATATGTTATGCTTTTTTTATTTTGAATTTTAGTATTTTTTGTTTTGATTAAATGACATATTTATATGTGTCAGGGTCATTTTTGAACCTTCTCCCTTTAAGCCTCCATGTGTCAGCCGCGTCAGCGAAATTTTAACTCTGTTTGTCTTCTGTTAATGGTAGGGGCATGGGCGACCCAAAAAATATAACGTTAAGGGTATTTTTGAGAAAAAAAGATATATGGTACTCGGTAGACATCGGGATAAAAGTCAGGAGCATTTTTGAATCTTCTCCCTACAATTATTTATCCATTTTCATGTTTGTTGTATTAATTCAGACACGTGGAGACAAATGGAAACAGTTATTTCCACAATCCAGTTAATCCATGATAAACAATCTTTCCGGTGTTAATATTGAACTAGAAAATGATGCAAAAAGTTAACCAGTTTTTTGTTAAAAAAAGGATAAATTTGTAAAAAAAATTAAATAACATAAGCAAATAATTTACAACCCCTATTAATATCTCAATAATCAATATACAAACATAACAAAATTAATATAAGGGCAAAACATTTATCTAAAATTGTAAAAAGTTCTCTTTCTTTTTTCTACGTAAACTAAGTAGAAACTTTTTTTTGAAACAACCGAGTAAAAACTTGAAATGATACTTAAGTCTTTCATTCTTTTCTTTTCTATCGTAATTTAAGTTTCCATTCTTTGTTTTTAGTCTAAACTCTAAACCTCATAATCATAGTGTTAATGCTTAACGGAAAATCATTAAGCTTTAAATTCATCCATGCAATAACAAATTTTAAATATAAATATGCCTAATACATACATACATACATACATACATACATACATACATACATACATACATACGTATACATATAGAGAGAGAGAGAATTAAAGGCTTCTTAGATGATAAGTTATCTTAAGTCACTTCGACTATAATATCATTTGATTGTCAACTTAATAATCTAATCGTACGGATGTAATGAAAATGCAAAAATATGAGATTATGTAAAGTTTTGTTTTGTAAGACCCCAACTTTTATAAATAAAACTTAATTTTCTTTATAAATATTATTCTAAATAGTAAGGTGTAAATTAATAAAAAAGTTAAAGTTAAGGACGATTTATGTAAATTATAAGAAATAGAAAAATATCGGCGCATTAGCGATGATTGGTTGTTTCAGCGCCGTCGCACTTTATCGAATATTCTCCGACATAACGAATATTTTTCGACATACTTTTTTTTTATTTCTTTTAATTTACACATATCACCCTTTATTTTAACTTTTCGATCAATTTAATACCTTACTGTTTAGAATAATATTTATAAAGAAAATTAAGTTTTATTTATAAAAGTCGGGGTCTTACAAAACAAAATTTTGCATAACCTCATATTTTTAGATGTTCATTACATACGTACGTACGGTTAGATTAGTAAGTTGACGATCAAATGATATTATATTAAAAGTGACCTAAGATAACTTCAGATGTCTTATATATATATATATATATATATATATATATATATATATATATATATATATATATATTAGGGCTGAGCAAGTAACCAAATTGGAACTGAAACCGTACCAAAAACCGCACAAACCGCACCAATTAAAACCACACCAACGGTTCCGGAGTATGTTGCGATTTTAGGTTTGTTGAATAACCAAATTTATGGTTCCGGTTTGGTTACTAGCCAAAATCGCAACCATAAAACCGAAATCGCACCATATGTGTGTATGTATTTATGATGGGGTTTGGTTATTCTTGTATATGCTCATTATCTGCAGCATCCTTCAGATAGATGATGAAGATGATTTAGTTGCTGTGGCACCAGTGAAGTACAGTTCTTTACTTTCTGCTGATTTCAATAAGGTAACAAATTACCTTTATGTTCTTGTTTTGATATGATATTATCCTGTTCTTTATCCAATAACTAATAGTTGCATTTCTACATAATAGAGTTTTAATCCTATGAGTGAACCCATTGATGATTGGTCATGCAAGTTTGATGATAGTACAGCATTGGAGAAAAGTGGCATGAAATATTTTCAAGTGAAACTACAAATAATCCTGCTGAAAGTCCTGGAGAATCTGGTAATGGGGATAATAACTTCACATTCCCAAGTGGGCCTGAAACAGTAGAGGATGATGATTGTGACGCCCCCAAAATTAGGTATACATCACCCATCTTGAGTCGCCAGATACATGGTACAGAATTCAAATACAACTTACTAATACAACTGTCGTGTACAATACGACAAAACATAACTGTGAGTTTGAATACAATTATTGTCTACTAGAGATCATACAAACTCAAAAGGAGTCCTCAATACAATTATTGTCACACTATTTAACAGAATAGTGAGGACTACTAATACTATTCTCTGGTCCATCACTCCGTTCCCCGACTCGTCCCAGCTATATTCTCATTTCCTGAAGAGAACATTGAAAGAAAAGGGTGAGCTCAACTAGCCCAGTAAGAAATATTATGACTAAGATAATGCAGAATAAATTATCATTAGCCTTCAACAGTGTTAAACTGATAAAATACAATAACCATCAAGTTTAACTGCAGCGGAACCAGCAATCCATTAAAAGAGTCAAGTAGAAAATAAAAACTACTATCTTTTATGATTTAAAAGGTTTTTCATCATCGTTATAGCTGAGACTCAGCTTAATAAATATTCCACATCATCGAATCACCCCTGCACTACGGCCAAGGATATTCTTTAGTATCACGACCACAATTATTCATGCACTACGGCCAAGAATATTTGTGTATTCAGTAATGGTCATGATCATGCCAACAACTGTCCATCAATGCACTACGGGCCAATGAGGATTTTTAATTTTTACATCATTTGTAATATTACGGTCATGATTACACCGAATAATCCCTGGTCATAATCATACCAAGTCCATCTATGCACTACAGGCCACAGATGACTTTCAACAAAATATAAACATGAGGATGATGACAATGATATAAGAATTCAATAAAAAAAAGTTCAAGAATTATTTTATCCAGAAATTATTAACGTCCAAATTATCAACACGATACTGTTTTGTGGTGTAAAATTTAAGAATGATCAGAAGAATATTTCTATGAAAGGATACTGGATGAAGCGCAAATATCAAGGATATTCCACTAATTTCATGGAGTATAGAAGTCAAAGTTTTATCCAACTGAGTATAATAAAGAATGGAATAACAAAAGAAATCACCATGCATGCGATAGACCGCACAGACAGGTTATTCCAGCAGAATAATAATAACGGAACCAGGTCAGGTGAAATTCACACCGACAGGATGTTCCAACAGAATAATAAATAACGGAACCAGGTCCGACGTAAAACGCACAGACATGATATTGCAACAGAATAATAAAGAATGGAACCAGGTCCGGCGTAAAACGCACAGACAGGATATTCCAACGGAATAATAATAAAGACGGAACCAGGTCCGGCGTATAGCACAGACAGGATATTCCGACAGAAATATAAAGACAGAATAGTAAATGGATGTCACCAAGTATAGGGTATTCCGCATATACAGGTTATTTCAACAGAATAATAATGAATGGAATAACATAAAGATTTCACCAAGTATAGGGTATACCGCGTATACAGGTCATGTATAGGGTATGCCACTTTTACAGGTTATTCCAATAGAATAACAAAGAATGGAATAACATAAGTTCTCTTCAAGAAGAAAGAATAACACCCCTTACTTTATTTAGGAGATGGAATACTGCAGTAGTGTAGTAACCGAATACTCTTCTTCTTTCTCTCTTATTCTCTCTATACTTTCTCTCTCTATAGCTTGAGCGAATTCGTGAAAAATAATGAAGCCCTAGGCCTCTATTTATAGAAGATTTATTACTATTTACGAAAGTATTTACTATTTACGAAGGTAATTACTATTGACGAAGGTAATTACTATTTACGAAGGTAGTTACTATTTATGAAGGTAATTACTATTTACGAAGGTAATTACTATTTACGAAGGTAATTACTATTTACAAAGGTAATTACTATTTATGAAAGACACTCTTAGATGATGACATATGGCCCCCCATAAATAATTAAACTTACCACAACGTCTAATAATAGACTCTTTATATACATCAAGGATTGAATAAAAAATTACCAGAAACCATTTTATTTTTTAATCAACACATATTTAATCTTTTAACAATTATTAATCATTTATAACTTGTCGTCTCAATTATTGTTAAGATAATATAACATATTATACAGATGATACTGTAACAATAATTGAATCAATAATATAAGAGATATGATGCAGCAATTACTGTAGCAATAATTGAGTATAGCTGAGTGACTTCTCACGTAAGCATCAATAATCAATACCGTGTGCTACTATGCAACAACGCGTATTACTGTACTTTTACTACTGAGTAGTTCAACAGTTTTAACGGTAACACCTCCGCCGTTATTTTATAGAAAGATAATTTTGTCGTTTTCTAACTACAACAATACTTCCATTGTGGGGTCCACCAATGATTGTGCCGTCGTACGAATATTCCCCGACAAAAAGAATATTCCCCGACCAAACGAACATTTTATAACAACTTGCGTACTTTGCAAAATTTATAAATATTACTCACAACTATATATTTTATCAAATTTATTCCATAATATTCAAAAATAATAATTATGAAAATTCATCTTTATTTATAAAAATTGAGGTCTTACAATGATGAAGTTACTGAATTGACAATTAGAGCTTTCTTGAATGAAAAGGTGTTACTTGAGCTAAAATTTCTCCTTTTTCTTTTTCTTTCTATGAACATATGTTGAGAACGGGTCACCATATTTATATTTTTATTTGCATTGTGCTATATTAAGGTAGAGAAGCCTTACTCATTTCACTTTCTTTGAAAAACTTTTTCAGGCTTTAGATTTGAAGAAGCTGCAATCACCTCTATATGAAAAGAGCTTATTTTATATCAATTTTTGTTTTAATTGGTTTTGGAACTGAAACCGCACCAAATGAAACCGCACAGCACTTTTAAAACCGAAACCGTACCAATCACAAGCGGTTTCATGTGTGGTTTTGGATTTATCAAACTGCACCTAAGCGATTTCGGGTGCGATTTCGACTTCAAACCGCACCAAACCGCACCATGCTCACCCCTAATATATATATATATATATATATATATATATATATATATATATATATATATACGATTCGGATCTTAAGCTTACCCCTTATCTAGCTCACCTTGTTCACCCCATTTTAACGACGGATCAGGAGATAATTCGTTCCGTCGCTATATATAGAACCGTTGTCTTAACTTTTAGCGACGGACAACATATAGCGACGGACCGAATTGTCGTCCGGTCTGTCGCTAAAAGGGGGTGAGCAAGGTGAGCTAGATATACAAAGGGAAATGATCCATGAAAAATGTTAGTTTTGGGCACTGTTTCAACTAACTGTTATCTAGCCGTGCAAAATTAGAATGAATGACTGAGATAAGGGCCCAACCGCTACTCCCTCTAATGGATGAGCTGAGATGAGGGGCCAACACGGTCGTTTTGACTGACGGCTAGAGGGAGTTGCGACCAACATAAAAAATTTGGCTTAATTACTGATTATCTTTATACATACAACTTATTAATCAGTAAAATAAAATAATAAAAAATTATAAGGATAATCAATAATTATTTATATAATTATCCTTATACTTATTAACAAAATAAGTATGTATAAGAATAATTACTGATTATCGTCTTATGATTTTAATTATAAATAGAAAATAGTGATTGAGTTTATATATTTGAGTAAAAATATAATATAAATTCATCACTATTTTTTATTTATAATTAAAAATCATAAGACGATAATCAGTAATTATCCTTATACATACTTATTTTATTAATAAGTATAAGGATAATTACTGATTATACTTAAAATTTTTATTAATTTATTTTACTAATTAATTAATAAATAGTATGTATAAGGATAATCAGGATAATCAGTAATTAAGTTAAATATTTTGACTGGCCGCTAGAGGAAGTAGCGGTCAACATAAAAAAATTTGTCTGGACGGCTGGATAACAATTAATTGAAACAGTGTCTATAACTAACGTTTTCTATGAATTGTTTTCCATATATATATACGGTCCGGATCAAGTGCATACCCCTTATTTTACTCACCCGTGCTCACCCCCCTTTAGCGACGAACTCAGCGACGGTTCGATCATACAACCGTCGTCTATACTCAGCGACATTAAGCACTTGATCCTTGCTATATATATATATATATAGAGAGAGAGAGAGAGAGAGCAAGGATCAAGTGCATACCCCTTATCTTACTCACCCGTGTGTGGGCAAGGAAATCATACCTTGCTAGGGTTAGGATTTCGTGTTGGCTGAGGAGGAGAGAAATCCACGAAGAGTACGGAATTGATTGGTTAATTGAAGAGGGAAAAATGACAGGTGGGCGATTACTCCAACGACGCGTGGCAGAACCCCTAGAATCCGGGAACCGTGTTAGGGTAACAGGGATTCCAAGAGCCTTCTTGAGTCCTTCGAGTTGAGAGAATGTTCAAACCCCTTTCTAGTGCTTTTAGGTGGAATCTCCGAGCCTGTAAATCCCCAAAAAAGGTCCTTTTGATCTTCTGAGAGTCTAAGTCTTGAATCTCCAGAGAAGTCCCTTTCCAAATGGAATGGAAGGGGTATTTATAGGGTTTTCTAGAAAGTAGTCATGTGCAAGGCACATGCCTTCAGGAAAATTTCAGAAATACCCTTTAGTCCTTAAAGTAATGCCCATATTGCCATGTCCTTCTAGCCACCAATCCAATCCCTCAATCAATTCCCAAATCGAGTCGCCTCTATGAGTCTTCTGCCTCGGGACACGTGGAGGCTTTTTCCAGGTCTAGCCCATTTATTTATGACTTCTCCGTCTTTATTTCATTAGGTTATGCAAACCCTAATTTGCACATTTAATGAGGCCGTGGAACCCTAATTGCGCATTTAAATCTATTAGGTCATGCGAACCCTAATTTTATATTTGGACCCACACCGTGCTTACCCTCCTTTAGGCGACGGTTTCGGTCATACAACCGTCGTCTATACTTTTAGCGATGCTATATGTTGTCCGTCGCTAAAAGTATAGACGACGGTTGTATGACCGAAACTGTCGCCTAAAGGGGGTAAGCACGAGTGAGTAAGATAAGGGGTATGCACTTGATCCGGACCGTGTGTGTGTGTGTGTGTGTATATATATATATATATATATATATATATATATATATATATTGCAGAGAACTAAAATTTTGAATTTAGTCATTCGTCAGAAAATATATTTAGGGCCGGGTATACATAGTTTTCGATCGTATTGAATTTCTTGGGTGATGAGTAACCAGTTCAATTATACACCATTTTATGATGTACGTAATTTGAATACTTGCAACCAACCACCAATATAAAGTTACGATTATAGAATGATTCCCAGATTTACCGAGCAGAATTGAGCCCTTGACCTCTCCTTAAGAGCAAGGACGCAATCACATAGGTCAAGTGGGGGCTGCCGCCTCCATTTTTGTTCTTATGCCCTTACTAAATTTATATTTTATTTAATAATGAATTAATTCTATACTGATTGTCAGTATATTAGTATTTTCACTCTCCAATTCTGACAACTTTATATTTTTAGAGAATTAAAATCAAGCAGTTTTGATTATTTTTATTAACAGATTATGCAATATAGCTTATGATGATAATAAAATAAAATCTATTTAATTATATTAACATAATCAAAACTTCTTGATTTACTCTCAAAATGTAAAGCTTGACACTAGTTTACAGACAATTCTTATAAAATTTATTCTCTATTAAATCCATATTCCATTGACATTGAGCCTAATTATGAGAATGAAATAACCTACTTCATATATATAAACCATGATAAAGATAGTGTTCTCTTTTGTGATTAATACTCTTATATATAGTGGTTAAATTTATATTAATTATTTTTATTTTTTTATTAAATATATTGTTCCGAAGCTCGCCCCCATTATCTTGGGTCCGTTCATAAGATATATATATATATATATATGTCACTCATTTGGGTTAGGTTTAATGAATTTGGTAATGCTGAGTTGGATCTTTAGATGTATAATACATTGAGCAATGTAATTTTATGTGACCAAATTCTAAATCTTTTGAATTTGGCACTGATGTACTTGCATTGCACGGAGGCATTAACGAAATTTTATTTTGCCCATAAAAAAGAAAAATCTTTAATTTGGATGATATATTTGGTGTAGGCAGCAGCTAATGGAATATATCGGGTGGGTGAGTTTTGAAGTTTTCGCCTGGAACTTCAATTTTATTACTGATATCGATCCTAACAGGATGCATGTCTCCATAGATATCCATTTGCCCTAATTTACATAATTTTTAAATTAAGATAGAAAAAAAAACTGAGCTTGTAGCATTGAAATAGCATGCAAGTAAATTAACCAGACAAACTATACTGTTTTAGCCTAATGAGGAGATTGATTGGCATATTCATGATAAACTATAAGTAAATCTAGATTAGGCTACTAATCCATAAATTAATAAACCTAGCCACCCATATTCCATCCATACATATTCTCTTTAATTATAGGGTAGTGCGGGCCCTGTCATTCAGTGTACCATACTCTTTGATAAATTTGATTTAGAACTACATTTGAACAACACGGAGAAATTCATCAAATGAATCAGCCCTGGTATAGAATATATATATCATACGGTTAAGTCACATCTGTCCAATCTTGATCATATAAGAATAATTTGGAATTGGATCAAAGCAACCTAGCTGGCTATCTAGGGACACAAAAATAAAAAAGATAAAAAAAATTGTCTGGGCCTACCAATGATGAGAATGACATTGATCATGCCCATCTTAATTATATTATTAAAATAATAATTAATAGTTTTAAAAAAACACATGAATTTTTTGTGGAAATTCTTTTGAATTAAGAACATTTATTGTTGGCAAGGCAATAATAATGAAAATAAGGACAAAACCATATTTGTCACAACATGTATCTTCTAATGATAATAATTAGAATAGTAGTATATATATAATAGATCATGACATAATGGTGGTCCATACATATATGTACTCTTAGCTTAGCTAGAAGGATTAATTGTAACAAGGTCCGGGGACCTCTTAATTATAATATTTATTATTTTTAGTGTGTTATAAATTACTAGTAATTATCTTGATATATATATATATATAGGGATATGATCCATAGCAAGTATTTGCTATGGATATAAACTGGGCAAATACCATCATATCCGTCCATTCCATAAATCAAGTGCTTAGATTAAAAAATGAAAACACCCTTACGCTAGACGAATTAGCGTATGCTGAAAATTCTATAGTCCGTACGCTAGTTGAAGTAGCGTGCACTAAAAAAAATAGAGACGGGAACAATACCATAAGAAAATAAAGGAAAAAAAAAACAGAGCATGACAGAGAAAAGAATAGAGAGACTGTTTACTGGCGGAAAGAGACGGGAACTATTCCCGCTTGGTACTCGGCGATCTTGAGGAACATGGGCATGGCAAGGTCGAAGTGGGTTCGAGGAGGGTTGCACCATCCCCCATTGTCGTTTGGAAGAGCAAAATTCGGTGGGCAAAAATTGGTGGCTGTGATGAAGATAGACGGACTGCCGGAGTGGCACCATTGTGGGTCATTCGCGCACTTAATCTCGAAGCACGCGCCGCATCTCTGGCCGTTGTTGAAGAGCGCCGTGCTCAGCGCTGCTGTGTTCACGCCATAGCCTTGGCTGTACAGGTTTTCATACCCACAAGCTCCACCTGTAGGCAAATAATTTAGAGCAATTAGTAGTAAATTTTAAAATTTTGAGAAAATTGAACCCAATGAGGGTAGGTAGAGGAGGAGATGGATAAATTAAAAACATACCCATAGTGCTGGAGGTGTCACTGCCGCCGTAGAAGGTGGCGTGGACACTTTGCCAGGAGCCGCCGTAGTAAACTCCGGGGATTCTAGCTTGAGCTAGTGAGAGAAGTGAGATAAGAAGGGAGGCAATGCAGGCCACATTTAGAATACCCATTTTGTGTTTAGTAATGCTAGTACTAGAACAAAGATTAAAATAGATTTAGAGAGAGAATAAGGATTAGACAAAAAAAAAAATTAGTGTACGCTACTTCAACTAGCGTACGGGTTTTAGAAATTTTCAGCATACGCTAGACGATCTAGCGTAAGGGTGTTTTTATTTTTTAATCTAAGCGCTTGATTTATGGAATAGACAGATATGATGGTATTTGCCCAATTTACATCCCTAACAAATACTTGCTATGGATCATATCCCATATATATATATATATATATATATATATATATATATATATATATATATATATATATATATATATATATATATCATAATTTTGAAAAGTCTAGATTAACCCCTTTATTTCTCATGGTCAGGCCACGTGTGATTAAGGTATTAATTCGGATGTTACCGTAATTTACGCCAACTTCTAAGAAATTATTATCTTCCTTATCTAAAATTGAAAACAATCATAGATCATGACTGCATTATTAGTTTAATTTCATCCATTATATATATTCTGTCGATAGAAAATAGTAATTAGACAATGGAAAAGTAAGTGAAATGTTTCAAAATAGGCAGGCTATATTTGGAATATTAATTTGTCATATAGAACTCTCCCTGAAATATTATCAAAGAATAATTAAATTAATTTGGGGGTGGATACAAGCTAAGTAAATTCATAGAAATTAATCACTGGATAAAGCCATGCATGTAGGGGTAGGGGGCTTAATTGCTTTTTCTTGATTTCATATTAATTACCATTACTTACATTTGAAAATCTTCTACACAGTACTGCTACAATTAATTAATATTGGAACTTATAAGTCGGTCTGATCACAAAATATATATAGTATGTATTTCCCAGTCCACTAAAACAAATAGAATTAATTGTCCACGGGCAAATTAGTCCGTCGCCTCAATGGCGGCACAGATTGGCAACCAGCCGGCCCCTCGCGGTGGCATGGCAGGCAATCGAGAATGAAATCATTATCGACCGGCAATATATCTATGCATGCCTCAACGTTCGTTTATTACTAAAAAGAAGCGAAAAAGGGAAACAGTTGCTCCCAAAACCACTTAATTAATGAAAGATTATGTCATAATTTAACAAACTAAGAAAAAATAATGGAGTTGTAATTAACTACGATTTGAGGGTAAGGGAGGTTTTGGTGCATGAACCCCACATTTACTCTTTTATTAATA
The DNA here is from genome assembly GCA_020205505.1 of Panax japonicus. NCBI lineage: Eukaryota > Viridiplantae > Streptophyta > Magnoliopsida > Apiales > Araliaceae > Panax > Panax japonicus. Next base: position 58,890 of record JAINUV010000934.1, read on the forward strand.
TATATAATCATAATTCAATCGTGAATTAGTTAAATTAATGATGCACTAGCTAGCTTAATTAATTCATAGTATAATTAAATAAGTTCATCATTAACACACACACATATATATATATATTAATTCCTATGGGAATGTACATGATGTGACGTGTCGTGCCATGCTGGGGACACGTCGTTAGGAAGACTACGTGACAATTATTCTTCTTGAATAAATCATGAATATATCCCCCAATATTTCTAACCAAGGAAGGAAGATTCAATGATTGATATAATTCTAGGGTTAGGGTTTGGGTTTGGGTTTTAACGTTTGGACGTTTGGTTAGCCACCGTACGTGTGGTGATGTTGGAGATAGAGTGACGGCTTCATACTCCTAATCTTTGCCGACAACAATTATTTATTTAAAAACTTCCCAGGCCCATTTCAGCGTGTCTAGTACTTTATATACTTTCATAAGTTATGGGCTAAATGTGGGGGCAGTGGGCCCGCTGGGCCTATGACCTGGAACCAATTATCTACGTTAGAGAATGCTTCTTGTCTAATTACGTCGTGCCAAATCAAAAGAAAATGAAGAGGCCCACACTAGCGTCTTAGAAAACAAAAATAAAATGGATATTATATCATTAATATAATTATCATTCACTATCTTAAGATTCGCAAAGAAGTTGACGTGCATGTTGTTTTCAATTTCTTACTCATAAGTCAACTGAATTAACTACTCTTTCTCAACAAATTAGTTTCGACCACCCATCATAAAGTAAAAATAATGTTTAGACAAGAAAAATGACCTTCATTAATGCATGGTACTGGCAATCTGTTAATTACCATAGTGATATATATATATATATATATATATATATATATATATATATATGAATGTCCTAAATCTATAATATAAATTTATCCTAAAACGAATGCCAGAGATGTCTTTTGAACTTAGATATTTGTCAACAAGATTAATTAAAAGCGGAAGACACCACATGGATATAATCGGTAAAAATTTTGCCAAAAAACAGAAGAGAAAGGTAACGATTTTAAATATTTTTTAATTAAATTATATATATATGAAAGCTGTAATGCAACAAAAGGTAATCGTGAGAAAACTCGAACTGCTATTCAGTTTATGTAAATTAATTAAGGAGTGTTGATATATATATATATATGAGAATTCATCCGTGGCAAACGTTTATTAAAAGTGCTGTGCAGCAAACGAGTTAATGATCGTTGATCTGGACAATGGAAGGCTGGGATTAAACTTTATAAAAGTCCTGCTGCCGCTGTAGCGACAGTCAATTAATTTCAAAATACGTGCTAAATTACCTTGCTGCCCCTACTTTATACACGTAAAAAGTTGATAATATTTCATCCCCTGCACCATTAGTTATTCACCATTACAATTATTATTGTAATATTCGCATAATAATAATAATAATAATAATAATATTTTATTATTATTATAAATAGGTCTAATAATAATAATAAAAATATTAATATTAAACATAATAATAAAAACATAATATTAAACATATTAGTATTACAATTATTATTGTAAACATATTAATATTACAATTATTATTGTAAAAATATTAAACATAAAATTAATATGTTTAATATTTTGTCATAATAATAATAATAATAATAATATTAATATGTTTAATATTTTTATTATTATTGTAATATTAATATGTTTAATATTATGTCATAATAATAATAATAATAATAATAATAATAATATTATGTGAATATTACAATAATAATTGTAATGGTGAATAACTAATGGTGCAATAATAATTGTAAGAACTAAGAAATGGTGAAGTCTGCCGCAACAAGCTCATGCGGCAGAGGATGAAATATTATCAACTTTTCACGTGTATAAAGTAGGGGCAGCAAGATAATTTAGCACGTATTTTAGAATTAATTGACTACCACTACAGCCTGTAGCGGCAGGGCTTTTATAAAGTTTAATCACAGCCTTCCATTGTCCAGATCAACGATCATTAACTCGTTTGCTGCACAATACTTTTAACAAATGTTTGCCACGGATGAATTCCCTATATATATATATATATATATATATATATATATATATATATATATATATATATATATATATAGAACAAGGATCCAGTCCGGTCTCCCGGACTGGTCCTAAAATACGGACCCCGTATTTTTTTTATTTTTTTGCTTTTTTTTTTGAAACAACAAAAAAAAATTATGGAACTGAAATTTTTCCATAATATAGTGTTTTGGATGTGTTTTTAATACCTATACCAACCAATGTATGTACAGTCTGCCCAGACTGTACAGAAATGATTTGGTATAGGCATCCAAATCACGACCAAAACACTGTATTGTGAAAAAATTTCAGTTCCATAATTTTTTTTTTTAGTTGTTTCAAAAAAAAAAGGTCCGGATTTTGTTAAAATCCGGGAGTCCGGACCTGATCCGGACTCTATATATATATATATATATATATATATATATATATATATATATATTAACCAAGCCAAAACTATGAGAAAAAGAAAAATTAATTGTTATGAACAAATATGCCTTTGTCATTAAAAAAGTGGAAACTGGAAAATCATAACATGAATTGTTATGGATATATTTGTTTAAATAAAAATAATTGCCTCTATACTTTTCTTGTGACGCCCCAAAAATAGGTCCACACAACTCATTTTAAGTCGTCAAATATATGGTACAGAAAAAAAAATATTAACTTCATTAATACAACTATTAAATTGTCGTGCAAAATACGACAACACATAAGCTGTGAGTTTCAATCCAAATAAAAATACTCATACTCCAAACCAATGATACTTTTACATAAAGGTATAGTCGATAACTGTTTTAGGAATTAAAATTTTTGAAAAATGTTTAAGCAAGCCTTCATACATAGAAGACCATACATCTAAGTTATAATAGATATCATAGGACTTGAGAATTAACTTTGGTTGACCCAATAGACCCCAAAGAACAACAAGAAGATTATTATATATCATATTAATTCCAATGGTGTGTATCTTCTTGCCATATAATTATTTCCATTATCTCAAAATGAGGATAATATTCCAACCATACTCCAAGATATATTATATAAATAATGCTCATAGATATAGTGAGCAAGTGGATGCGCACAATCATATCTTATGATAACACGAATTTGTATGTGGTTAGACATCGTGTATGATAGTGACAACACACCCTTTAAGCTCGTAGTACATTTTTGTCCTCCTCATTCTAATGGGGTGCATTTTTTACGCTTCCAAAGTTGGGTTTTCATCACCCTATTGTTATTCACCAAAATCAATTATTAAGTGACGTATAAAATACAACACACTCATTTTATATCATCAATACAATTATATATTGCATGTCATGTTGTTTTATAATGTATTAAGAAACTTTCACAGTCTCGGACCATCACATTATTCCCCTGTTATCCTCGCTCGACCCAGCTACACTCTTACTACCTAGAAAGAATTGTGAAGTAAAAGGGGTGAGCACAAGTATCCCAGTAAAGAATATTATGACAAAGATAATGTAGAACAAATTATCCTTAGTCCTCAACAGGGAAAAAAATCTGATAGAATACAATAGACAACAAGTTTTAGATCAACAACTGCAGCGAAAAAAAATAATCCATTAGAAGAGTAAAATAGAACATAATGTCTACTATCTCCTTCAAATTAAAAGCCCATCATAAATATCTCTTTCTTGTAATACCATTAACCGTTCTTTGTTGTACCCAAAACCACTACAAAAAAAGGCCTATCTCCGACCAATAATATCAGTGACCGCATATCCGGTGGCTGATAATAGTGTTAGCGACCGTTATCTGCGATCGGAATAAATTCTAGTCACTAGTAGATATCAGCGACCGCTCGCTGATATGAATTTTTCCCCAAAAAATTTGATGCGAAACCCTGGCGCGGTTTTTTGTTGCGACTAATCTTTATCAGCTACCGCATGCGGTCGCTGAAATCATCTACGTCATTAAAAATCAGCGACCGCATGCGATCGCTGATCTTCTTAAATAGATTCAGGCTCAGGCGTTCTATCGACTCAGCAGAAAGAAAAAAAAAAAAGGGCGACAGAAGAGGAAGAAGGGGGAGAAGAGAAGAGAAGAGCTCGCTACTCCTTGCGCGATTGGTGTTGCTACTCCTTCAATTGATTGTTGCTACTCCTTCAATTGGTGTTCGCTACTCCTCGCGCGACCGGTGGGTTTTTCTTCTTCATAGCCGATCTCATCCATGTATTTTCTTTCTCTCCTCTCATACATACTGATAATTCTCTACTTACAATTCATATATGTATTTCCAAATAGGATTTGAGTTATGCTCATCTGTATAATGTCTCTCAAACATTAGGCATTTACTTATATTTGGGTGTGGATTGAATTTCAGTTCTAAGTATTTGGGTGTGGCTTGAATTTCAGTTCTAATATAAACAAGGGACAAGTAAGGAAAATGAAAACAAACCCTTTTGTTTCTTCAGTTTAGGGCTAAATTTACTTAAATGTGAATTTTATGTTTTGTTGATTTTTATTTTGGTTTAAATTGACAATGACGTTGACTTTTTGTTTGAATGTTGACTTTTTTTCTTTTCTTCGGGTCTAATTTTCTTAACTGAACTGATTTTTACATGTGTATCGTCATTGCTTTTTGCTTGCATACTGCTTGGCATGGAATTATGAATCTGCTATATGTGCATAGATGAAGGTATAAATACCTACATTGGACATAAATTATATGGTATGTATTACGAGAGGATTGAGTTTAGTATCTAATTTGTAATGTGTGATTGAAATATTGAATCTTTGATGCAAATGTTAATTTTGTTGAAGTCGGATTACATGTAAAGCTGGGTAGATTTTTACATAAGATAGGGATGGGAGGACGCGCAGGCTTTAGTGATACAGACATTATTCTGGCAGAAGTGCGCGGTCCGCACCAAAAACAATTTAAACAAAGAAAGACAAAAAGCCCTTCACAATGCCGAAATCGACCATCCAGGCCAGAGAGAAGATTACATGCACGAGCATAGCCCCTGGTGGTGCACTTAGTCCATATAGGCTGAGATGTGTGCCCAATGGAGAGCTGAGAACTGGGTGAAAAGACGAAAGACTGCCGCCACCAACAAATCCTCGGGTGTACCCGATGGCGAAAAGGCTAAAGGGATATACAAGGGCGGTACTATTTCACAGTTGCAGTATATCACTGCCAGGGTACGTATTTACAAGTTTTAATATATTTACAATCATAAATTATAGAAAATATATCACATTTTTACTTAGTAATATTATGCTATTTTTTGTATAGGAGTCTCAGTCTCAAGGTCAGCCTATCCATTGACTGGATATGTACGTGGCAACCCGTGATGGACTGCCTGAGGCTATCTTGATAGCGGTAATAAATTTTAACAACTTGATCTTGTTTATCAATGCTTACAGAATTAATTTATTTTTAACTATTTAATTGTTAACATGATGACATGATACTTATAAGCGTTTATTGAATGAGCGCTATCCTGAAGGCACTCCACGTCCGACTATTGATCAAGAGTTGTGGGAGATGGCATCTGTTGTGAAGAAGAACGACATTAAAGGTCAAGGACAACGACGACGCCCATTCTTCAATTGCTCAGGCTGCTCTTCTACCCAGTCTACACAGTCATCAAGCCATCTAGCTGTTCATACTCTGGCTGACTGTGTGAGAACTATATGTCAAGATTACGATCTTCTTAAGATACTGGGCCGGCATTTGGGGGCTCTGAGTGCTGAGGAGTTAGCTGAAGTAGTAGCAGCAGCAGCAACATCATAACATGGGGATGACAACGAGGTATAAAATCAATTTATTGTATATATTGTCGTAATATACCAATATTACATAATTAGTATATATTTTTAACTTGTTTTATTATTTTGTTAATTACAGGATGATCAAGGAGGCAATGTTGCTTGACGTACCCACTTTAGATCAGTTTTGTAGTTATAGTATAAGCTTGTACTTGTATATTCATTCTTTGGATGTTTGTATGTTACTTAAACAAGTTTTGAAATGTTCATAAGTATTTATTCAAATCATATTGGTTTTTAAAGGTTTATATACTAGTTTGGTGTATGTGTTGGTGGACGATGGATGTTTATATTGTTGTGTATGTTGTTTATCTTGTTGTATATGTGTGTTGGGATAAAGCAGGTACAAAATAGGTACAGGTTTTTGGGAATTCTGCAAAACAGCAAAAATCTGGTTTTCATTTTTTTATATCAGTGACCGCATGCGTTCACTGATAGTTATTAGCGATGGCTAAACATTTGAGGGTATCAGCGACCGCAAGCGGTCGCTGATAGCAGTCGCTGCCACGTGGACCACATCATCTTTGTCCCTCGACCATGCTGACTCAGCTTAGCGACCGAATTTGTCATTTCGTTCTTTCATATCGGTCGCAGATGAGGCGGTCGTTTATCGTGGTCGTTGATGTGCATCCCAGCGACTAGATTTTATGCGACGACTATCAGCGATCGCGTGCGATCACTGATATCTATCTGCGACTGGCTGCGGTCGCTGATAGGTGGTCGCTGAAGAACCTTTTTCTTGTAGTGAACAAATAGAATTTTTATTACCTGTTTTCACTTGAATCACCAAAGATTATAGTTAACTTCACAATTCATAATAATGTAAATCAACAATTTCTCCTTGTCCTTGCCCCAAAGGCTAAAAACATTCAAATGTAATTATAATGATCATACCAATCAATTGTCTATCTTTGCACTATAGGCCAAAGATATTCAACTATAAAACCAATGGTCATGATCATGTCAATTAATTGGTTGTCAATGCACTGCATCCAAAGACATTCAACTGTAGAACCAATGATCATGCCAAACAATAATCTATCTTTGCACTACAGTCCAAAGATATTCATTTGTATCATCAGTGGTCATGATCATGTCAAACACCTGTCCATCTTTGTACTACGGGTCAAAGATATCAATCAACAGAACATCTTTGCACTACGGGCCAAAGATATTCATCAATCAATAGTTTATCTTTGCACTACGGGCCAAAGATAACCGTTTTCACCGATCACGAGTACTAGTCAGGATCATGCCAATAAGCCTTTGTTAGCAAAAAAAAAGACATATATACAATACTTAACTTATTCTCACATCTCTCACCCGTGACAATCCTTTTTCTTTTCCCATTTGTCAACTTCACATGCACCCACACATGATTATATATATATATTGAATAATTTTCTATCGATTATTTTGATAAATGGGTAAATAGGGGTCCAAATAATACGTCAAAATCTACAACAAATACTTTATAAAATTCCTTCAATATTTTTAGAAATATTTTCTATCATTATTATAATTCGTAATATTAATCGACCAGGTCGTTCACAGGAAAGATGGGGCTTTCCAATAAGAATTTCTCCCTATTGGCGCGCAATTAGGTGACCAAACCTCTCCTTGGCAGAACTTTTAGACATCGTTAATATTGCAAATAATATTATTAATAATTATGTCATCTCAATTATTGATTTAATAATATATAAAATATCGACAATAATTGAATCAATTAACGTGAGATACTATGCAACAATTACTGAAGCAATAATTGGACAAAACTGAGTGACTTCTCACGTAAGCATCAATAATCAATACCGTGTGCTACTATTCAACCACGCGTATTATTGTACTTTTAACACCGAGTGTTTCAACAGTTAACGGTAAAACTTCCGTCGTTATTTTCATAAAATATTTTTATCTTTTTCTCAATCCTACGTTGTGGGGTCCACCAATGATTGTGCCGTCGTATGAATATTCCCTGTTAAAACGAATATTCTCCGACCAATCGAATATTATATAACAACTTGCGTACTTTGCAAAATTTATAACTATTACCCACAACTATAACATTATATCAAATTCATTCCATAACATTTTAAAAAAGATAATTATAGAAAATTTATCTTTATTTATAAAAGTTGGGGTCTTACATTTTTGATAAGGATTTCTCCTTACTGGCGCGCAATTATATAACCTAAACCTTTCCTCGACAGAACTTTCTACACATTATCAATAATGTTATCTAATAATATAATTTCAATAATATGAGTTATCGTGTCGTGACAATTATTGAATCAATAATGCAAAATACTATTCAATTATCACTTAGCAATTATTGCATCAATAATATGAAAGACTGTGCAATTTTTATTGTATCAATTATTGAGTGACTTTTTACGTAAGAATCAATAATCAGAGATACTATTCAATACCGTGTGCCACTGTGCAACCACGGGTATTACTGTACTTTTGTCACCGGGTATTTCAACAGTTTTAACGGTAAAAGTTTTGCCGTTTTTTTATAAAAAGGTTATTTTTGTCGCTTTCTATATCCAATAATTATTCCGTTATGTGATCCACCAATGATTGTGTCGTCGTACGGATATTCCCCGATAAAAAGAATATTCTCAGACCAAACGATTATTCCCCGGCACAACGAATATTTTATATCAACTTGCTTACTTTATAAAATTTTGACATATTATCCTTAACTTTAATATTTTATCAATTTAACCATTTACTGAATAAAACAATAATTATAAAAAAATTAAATATTTTTATTTTATAAAATTTGAGGTCTTACATTTCTACTGTGTTAATATCACGTCCCAAAATTAATAAGAATTTATGCTTCTTATAGAAATTATTTTGGCCTCAATATTAATGTCACTTAATTTAGTTTTTTTTGCCTTTAATAAGATATCTTTTTTGTTTCTTTCTTTTTTTCTTTTGAAGATGCACATAGTTTATAATAATTTATAAGAAAGCATTTCTTTTATATGTAATTTGTAAGGGGAAAAAATGATGTTCGTTAACTGAGATTCAACTTTAGTACGTATAGATTTGAGTATTACCAATTGCACCATCCAGTGGTATTGGTTTGGCACTTAGGCTTGATCTTTTATTAACTTTTCAGCTATCTTTTTGTTTTTTGGGGGGTTAAATAAACGTTTGTACACTAAACTCAACTTGTTTTTACATTTGCATGATTCAACAAAAAAATTTTATTCGACTTATTGAACTCATAAATTATTATAAAATATTACAAAATCCGTTAAGTTATTTGAAATTTGACTTTTAACAGGAATTTAGCATGTAACTTGACATCTGACAGAAAAATTAAATTTTTATACATTTGTCTATATAGTCTGTTAAGGTAAAAATTAAGAGTAATGTTACATACACAAACTATTTTATAAATTATTGATATGACATACTCTACCTTAACATATTGGTCAACAAAACAAATTATTTCAATGTAGTATTCGGCCCCACACAATATGCTAATGTGGAGTATATCATATCAACAATTTGTAAAATATTTATAGAATAATTTGTGTATCGATCTAGCATTATTCATATTTTAATACTAAAATTAACTAAATTTATGTTAAACCAAAATAAAAAATTTAATTTTCTAATACCAAATAGAATAATCAAACAAAAATAATAATTAAATTTCCCTCCTTCATCTTCTAGGAATCATTCAAAGTCCAAGAATGGATCGAATAAAAAAAATCTAGAGAACACCATCATTATTCTGAAGATCCATCACTACCAAGAAAACCACCACTACAACACCCAATAAATTCATCTCAATACCATCCACATCACATAAGAAATCCACCGACAGAGCATCTCAAATACATAAAATCTAAGTCCCCATCCATTATCCAGAAAAAAAATACATAATAAGTTCAGGACAAAAAATGATTTAACCCGTTTCTTTTGTGCTTTCTTTGTTGTGGCAATTCTCATATAGCTCAAAAAAAGTAAAAACCAAATTTAATTTGAAGCATCCATTCATCATCCAATTAATATTATTTCATCATCAAAATAAATTTTCGATACTAAATTAAACAATGACGTGTATATATATATATATATATATATATATATACACACACACACACATATAGGGAGCCCTTCCATAGCAACCGGTTGCCATGAGAACTGTGCAACAACCCCTTTTTGTACTGTTGATAAACTTATTGGAAGGCTGAGATGAAACATAAATTTACCAAGCCGTAAGAACTTGTACCGGCTTTTATTTTAATATAAGGACCCCACCATAGTCAACATGTTGTCAGTTTATACCAATAAATTGAATTTTTATTATTAAATAATATCCAACCGGGACAAGCTCATACGGCTGTAAAAAAAAAAAAAAAAACCAAGGACAAAATAAAATAGCAACAAACATATAAAACTTTTTTTTTTTTTACAGCCGTATGAGCCTGTACCGGCCGATAGAAATTTTTTTTTTTTAAAAAAAAACCGTAAGAGTTTGAAGTGGTAAAAAAAAAAAACCAAGGACAAAATAAAATAGCAACAAACATATAAAACTTTTTATTTTATTTTATTTTTTTACAGCCGTATGAGCCTGTACCGGCCGGTAGAATTTTTTTTTTTTTTTTAAAAAAAACCGTAAGAGTTTGAAGTGGTACATTTTTTTTTTAATTTTTCCGGCCGGATGAGCTTGTCCCGGTTTGTATTTTTTTTTTTTTTTTTTTGAACAGCCGTAATAAAGTTTGAAGTGGTACATTTTTTTTTTTAATTTTTTTCCGGCCGATACAGGCTCATACGGCTGGTACCTTTTTTTTAAAATTTTTTTTTCTTTACCGGCCGGTACAGGCTCATACGGCTGGTATTAAAAAAATAAAAAAATTTATGTTATTCAAGCAACTCGCTGCTAAACAGACTCGAACTCGCAACCTCAAACTCCAAACACACGTCATATGACCACCCGAGCACCACGGGCCTAGCTGTTAATATCAGCCAAAGATTTGTCTTTACATTAAAACTTCATCATCCCCCAAAAATCTAAATTGTTGCATTATTATTATTATAGTATGATTTATTATTATTAACAAGTCTATATAATACATATGGGGGTTTGATATTTAGAAATAAGTTAATATCTATATTTATTAAGTAATGATTATTAGAAATGATTTTATATATTAAGCAATGATTTTATTATTAAGAAATGATTTTATACAATAATAAAACTAGTGAAGTATAATAATAATGTCACACTATCGAATTTATAAAAGTTGTGAAGTATTATTATAATAATAATAATGTGATTATCAATATTATAAGTACAGATTATACCAATACTAGTACTGCATAAATATATCAAAAGAAATAGTACATATTACATGTTCATTTTCATAAAAAAAAAAACATAGAATGATTAATACAACCGACGCCTATATCTCAGAGGCCGGAAGTAATCTTGCGGATTTCTTGTAGAGCTCCCATGCGACGCGGTAACGAAAGACTGTGACATCTTCCAAGGACCACTTCTCTTCAGAAATATTACCGTTGGCCCTAACGAAACAGTCAACATATTTGCAGACAAAAATGTCACAGTCTGCGTTGTTGTGTTGTTTCGGTCGAATCTTTAATGTCTGCACAGTAGGATTACCGCTGGGCCACTCACGCATCGGATTACCATTTCACAAACAAAATGGTATCAAATGTACCTGCATGTATAAAGTAGTTGGTTAATAATTTTTTAATATAATAGGACATTATAAAATTAAAATATTTTAAGACTAAACATACCGCAACTTTAACGAATTCTGAGTACATTTCATGTAACTTAATATACTTAGTGTCATTGTAGTGCGGGTCAATTATGGTAACCATCCAATCTTCAACTGAGAATAGGAACAAGACAAAATGGTGTTGATTGGTACTACACACCGCCATGAATATGTATTTGCATTCGTGTAAAGGTGGACCAACATCTTGGTTAACATACGGATCGCAAAAACTCCATGCAGTATTCACGTTAGTGCATGGCACATAGCCCTGCCCAAGATGCATGAAGAATGAATTCATGAAACCAAATTGGGACCACCTTTGTATTCCCCGCGACCTGTAGTATTCCTCTCTATCTCGTAGCAACAGCATATATGCGTCTATGACATGCTCGAATATCCAACTCCCAGGCCCTAAGGATTGCACTGCATTGTGTTCTAATTCATATAACTGGCGCGGATGTGATAAAGGATATAAATCCCCTTCTGGTGCCACGACGTTTCCAAAAATATGTTTATTTACAAATGTCTCCTTCCAATCTCTAAGTCTTTTGGATAGGGACCCTTTTGGTCCATAAGAGATGTCGTCTCCCGCATCTTGTACCTGATTGAGACCCAAATGTACATTATTATTATTATATAGCAATAATAGTTAAAACCTATCACTATTAACATAACTATATATACCTCCTCGTAGGCTTGGAAGGTTGGAATGTAACACTCCTCGTAGACTTGGGTGGTGGGAATAGAGCTCTCCTCGATTACTTGTGGGGTGGGTATATAGCTCTCTTGTACAATATAATCAGTTTGTTTCCCAAGCCCTTCACTGAGTTGTGTGTATTGCGACTGTGGTCCAAAATTTATGGGACCCCCTTGTCGAGGTATTTGTTTACCTCTTGCTTCGAAGTCGTATAGAGCGTATTGGAAATCCCAATTATTTTTTTGTAGAACCAACTCGGGAGGCAGCTGAGTAAGTGCTGAAAATTTATCAAGTAACGACTTTGCACTCTCAACCTGTCATGTAAGATAAACACAAACAAATATTATTAACAATAAATATGAATAAATGTAATATTAAGTATTTACTCCAATACATAATTTATTAAAGAAGAATATAATTTTATACCATTTGAATAAGGTGTTGTTGGTTGTAAATGGCCCGAGGCTGATAACAACTGTCGTGGTCGCTTGTCTGTCGAGGTCGGTGGATTTTCCAACGTGTAATTTTTCTATACCAGACCATGTAATCATCTATTGGTACATAATCAGCAACTTCAGTTTGTTGTCCTTCGAGATGATCCATGTATGCCTCCCACATCGAAATATATTCCCCTCTCAAGGCCATGCAATCCTCGACATCAATAAATTTAAACTTTTTCTCCTTCCTAAGGTCACCGTGGTTTTTGGCTGGTGATGGTATGCCTTGCATGAACCCGAACTGTCTCATCACACGATCCGGCATCTGAAATTCCACAATATCAAAGTGGATCAAGGGGACCCCACCAGATCCCAACAACCTGCTTAATAAATAATCACATCATCCCTGCACTACGGCCAAGGATATTCATTAGTATCACAACCACAAATTATCCATGCACTACGGGTCAAGGATATTTGTGTATTCATCAATGGTCATAATCATGCCAACTACTGTCCATCAATGCACTACGGGCCAATGAAGACTTTTACCACATTATTTGTAACATTACGGTCATGATTACACCGAATAATCCCTGGTCATAATCATACCAAATCCATCTATGCACTACAGGCCACAGATGACTTTCAACAAAATATAAATATGAGGATAATGACAATGATATAAGAATTCAATAAAACAAGTTCAAGAATTAATTTATTCAGGAACTAATAACGTCCAAATTATCAACATGATACTTCTTTAATTTGTAGAGTAAAATTCAAGAATGCTCAGAAGAATATTTTGACGAAAAGATACAGGATGAAGAGCAAATATCAAGGATATGAACGACGTCGTTTTCATGGGACGCGGTGGCATTTTTGTAAATACAATGCCACCGCGTATTTACAAAAATGTCATCGCGTCCCATGAAAACGACGTCGTTTTGATAAAAGTATTCTATTTAAGGCGGTATGCTATTTAGGAGTATGCTCTTGATCCTTACCATATATATATTTAATTTCCCCCGAACTATGAGACTATTAATCAGACTTTAAAATTTTTAGTCAACTGATTAGCTATTTTTATAGATAAATTATAAATTATAATATTATATATTCAAAACCTTATATTGTGGTTCATGGGATTAATTAGCTTGAAAGAAGGAATTCTAACAACAAAAACAAAAAATTAGAAAAAAAAAAGATTTAATAATCTTGATAGGATAGAACTATGGTACACTTATGGTCACTATAGTGGGATCTAAAAAAATTATTTTATTTTAACTTCTTATTTTAAATTAGTTTACAGAGAATTAATTGTTACCACCCTTTTTCTGGCCCACTTTAATGATAAAACAAAAGCAAGAGAAAATTAAGTAAAGAAGAAAAAGAAAATATATAAAAGAAAAAAGGAGAGAAAGGAAAGCAAATAACCCCCGGAGATTTCAAGATGGGGGTCATATGACCCTCCCCGAACCCCACTCCTCCTCCTCCTATTCCCGCCTATGAGAACTCGGCACCTCAACAATCTAGCCCGAATATTATATGTCTTCAATCTTTCTCCTTATGTTCTAATTAGTTTAGACTAAAAGACAAATTGCACCCCAAATTTTTTATCACTGTTGATTTTTGCACCCCAAACTGAAAAAAGTGTCTAAGTACACCCCAAATTTCAATTTGCTTAATAAAAGTCACACTTTCTTTACTTAACCGATCAAAAATGACCGGCTAAGGCTGTAATATTTATAACAGAGGGGTAAACTTGGTAGTTCTCTATTTCCAAGCTCAGACTTTCCTCTCTACACCAAACAAACTCATACTTATAAAATTTAGTTTGTTCATTATTTTACTTTTATGCCCTTATAATAAATATTCAACCATTACTCTTTTTTTGAAGAAACAATCTTCAATGTCATTATTTTTATCACCGCATTAAATGTTGTTGTATTCTCAATAAAAGAATTAAGCTTTTTAGGCTTTACTAGTTTAACATATTTTGTGTATAAAAGCCAATTGTACCAGCAATCAATGAAGTTGAGAGTTTCAATGTGATAAGTAAGGAGTAATTAATTTATTCATTAATTCTATATTAAGGGTCATGTGAAAAATTTTTGTTAAAAATTAACTTAAATTAATTTTTTTAAACTATGTGCCAAAAAAAATCATGGGACGGAGGGAGTAACTAAATAAATAACAAGTTTTATTCAGCAATAATTGTGCAGCTTATCCTAATATGGAAATAAAATTTTCAAATGAAGAGTTTTATATCATTTGTAAAAACATCAGTTTCAAATTTAGTTAATTAAACCAGAACGGCTACAATTTGATTGACACTGAATTTTGTTGTCTTTACATTATTATTAAGACGAGGATTTTAAAATTAATCATCCTAATCTTGAATCCAGGTTTCAAACATTAATGAAAAAACAGCAAGTAGTATAATACGGGCTCTCAGAAGGCTCATCATAAAGTAGGGACAAATTGCTCTCAAACATTTCAATATGGTGCATACTACCAAAATCTATGATCGTACAGTTGCAAAATTACTTAAACTAGTGTCCTATAACAATTTAATCAAAATAGTCCAGCTCGCTGTTTCCTCCCTCCTTGACATAAAGTAAGCCAGTTGTTCCTCCATTTTCTCAGGCAGATTTTAACTTGCCTGAAGTTGAGGCAAGGTGGGAAAGAGTCCTGTGTCCCACAAACATCAAAAAGATGCCCAATAATCCAAGTGCTTTCAAAGTTGTGAAAAGATCCAACTGCAGGAAGACAAGTGACCAACAATTAAATTCAATTGGTTAATATGCATTACCTTGAAATGCCAAAATAATGATACTTTTTTTTTAAATAACCATTATAGTTCTTTAACGACTGTGGCTATCTTGATTTTCTGCAGCCAGTAGGATTATATATGCCTCATGTTGTGTTTATGCTCCATTATATTAGAGGCATGTAAAACATTAATATCCTGTTATATATTACATATGCATTTTCTTTTTCGCCCCATTCCAAATTTACAGATACAGTTGTGTTTAGACTAGAAAAAGTGACGACAAGTTCCTAACATGCCATTACTTGTATTTTATAGGTAAATTGAGTAAATATATCAATGCCAACATTACTAAATTTCTTCCTAATGTTAGGGCTACGTTTGAAAAGTAAAATTTTTCTTGAAAATCGTCATTTTAGAAATGCATCTCTAATATTGGAACCGAGGAAGTACTTGTTATCTAAAGCATGGATGAACCACTTCAAATATAAAGTCACCTTCCACCACAACAATTCACCACCAATTTGCACCAACCAATACACTCTTCATCTTTAAGGATTCTTTTAGAAGGATGATTTTGCCAACTAGAATTCTAACAAAGATATACACAAATGTAAGTAAAGGACGGACCTTCAACCAGAAAAGCACATATAGTGAGAGAACAGCTCCAATGCCAACATGGAAGAGGATGGCAAATATGGCAGGTACTGTAGATGTAGGGAAGTTCTTCAGGTTTGCACCAAGCCGTAATAGCTGTCAAAAGATATGCAAGAGCATTTAATATTTACCAAAGTCCATAAAATGCAGTTAAAAAGGTTTGAAGTAAATTAACTTCAATTTTTATTTATTGGATACTGAATTGATTGCATTGTTGGTCAGGAAAGAGGGATAATATACTGTTAAAGGGCAGGAACAGCGAGGTCACTCCAAGTTTTGATAATGCTAACATAAAGTCAAGAACATAACAGATCTGTAGATTAAATACTAACCCCAACCAAGAATCCAATGAATGGCAGCAAAATAAGGACCAAGAAAACGAGAGATAGCTCTTGAGGGGGGCGCTTCTCTGGAGCCCTGAAGATATGAGTAATCTCTGCCTTTGGCCCATATCTCAGATAAGGGTCAACAGCTTGTGCAGGAGGGTCGATTGCCTTCTCAGGTGGTTCTGGTAGGTCAAGTTCCACATGGCCAAGATTTTGCAGGAAAGAGTTTTCCTGTAAGAGATGGCAAAGATGCTGAAAATCTGATAAAAACACACAGAAATTAAGAAAATTACAATTTTACCATGACAGCATCTCCCACTGTGAGTTGAATGTCATATCTACCAGAGAGATAGAAAAATTTCTCCACGAGCCCCAGAAAATCCTACAATAGAAAGTGACATTAAAGTCAGCATTGGTAGAATGATTAATTGTAAAGGTCCTATGATTAATTGTAAAGGTCCTAACAGATTGTGCAGGTTTTATTTTACCCAGTGAATAAAGAAAATGTAAACACAAACTTACTAGTACTACTGTAAACTGCTTCCCAGAACTTCCAACAATAAAGATATGCTCAACTTTGGTATCATGTGTCAACTTGAGGAATGCCTGCAGCAAACAGATGTCTTCAAATAACTGAATAGAAAAAGTAAAATATCTTTCAACAGGCAATAGGAAGCTTATAAGAAACCTGGTGTGGATTGAAGGCATGCCCGAGAGGAGTGGATAGTTGAAAGGACAAACGAAGCTTCTGAAGGTGGTTTGCAGATAAGGAAACAGAATTCTCTCCAGCTAAATTTAACCTAAATAAATAAAATATAGCATGACGTAAAATTTGTTCTGTCAAACTCCATTGCTAATAGAATGATGAATGACACCTGATGCCCCCATTGCACTTCGAGACGCACCACAACACTAGAAAAACCATGCTTATGAATTATATCGCACGCATTCAATTTATTTTATTCGTTGCAACTTCAACTAGCCAAAGTCTCATTTCCATGCAAGTCAACTGCAAAATATCTTGAAAAAAATAAAAGACTAAACCAAAAATATCAGTGTTCTAAAAATTCTCGCCTAGGTCCGCCTAGGCCCCCACTTGGCGCCCCGCCTAGGCCCTAAGCTCCCCCTTGGCGCCTCGCCTAGGCGCTAGGCCCCCTGGTGCCTCACTTAGGCCCAAGGCGGCAAAAAAATCCCTCCAAAAAATTAGGCGGTACTTAGGTGGGGTCTAGGCGGATAAGTTTTTTTTATTTTAATAAATACCCAAATCAAATCTTGATATATTTATTTTTCTAATGATTTACCATATTCATAATACAGGTTGTAACATATCAAATCACAACAAGTGAACAAAATCAAGTCAAAATAGATAATTTTATTATAATTGTAATTTTTTGAACTTGTACCAACTTCAAATTATATAAATGATGATATATTTGTAATATTTAGTTTAATTCAATATAATTCTTAAAATTATGTTTAGTTTCTTAAGTTTTAACATTGAATTAAATTCTTGAAATTTTAAATTTTATTATTTAATAGCAATCTTGTTTATGAATAAAACTAAGACGTTAAAAATATATTTGAACTTTGAACAATTGCATGTTTGTGTTTGAACTTTGACATTAGCAATATGGATGTGTTTGAACTTTAAGCAAAGACCTTTATTATATTTATTATAGATTGTTTTGGCTCCTAGGCGCTAGGCCCCACCTGGCCGCCCGCCTCCCGTCTAGCGCTTTTTAGAACATTGAAAAATATCTATGACATACACATGAAAACTATTCATAGCAAATCTGTGACGTACAAATTTAAACTATTACTTTGCTTTTGACTTCGATTTCAGCCGACACTGTGGCAGCAATGCTTCCGGCAATGCACGCTACTCATACTTTGGAATAGATGGCTCAAAAATGACTTGTCCAAACAGAAAAATGAAAATAATAAATATTATAAAATTAACCAAAATTGTAAAATTAAAACATAAAATGATGACCACGACTCATGCATATAAAAGAATGTAAATTGTTCTATACAGACTACTCAACTAGAGGCAATTCTACAGGGACAACAATGCATGAACATAAACACTGGCATCAAATAAGTGCATGCATTCTTCAAGTCAATCAACATATATGTAGGCAGATACCATCTTCAACAAGTACCAGTGCCCCATATTTCACAGAAAAATATGGAGATAAAAACTTCTAAGATTCAAGGGAAGTAAATGACGTACTTTTTCTGAGTTTCTACACTACCAAGATCACTGTCGAGAACCGCAATTTTCGCGTTATCAACTTTAACAACTCCTGTAACAAATATTGCAACTTTTGTCCGACCTCCAGTAGCATAAGTTTTCTTATGATCCGGATCATGAAGCACAATCTGGCATAACCGAGAAAGCAGATATCACAATATGAATGCAAACCAAAAGAAGAATGACATAAAGCATGAAGATACCAAGATGCAGCATTACCTCCAAAACAAAAACATAATTTCCAATATCAACACTTTCTGGCAAAGCATTTAAGATATGGACGTCATTTTCAGGGTCAAATGTGAGTTCCTGCATAATGCATCATGGAATTGTAAATAGTGTTATAGTTTACGTAAGACAAATTATACATCATAAGAATCAGAAGTACATCCATGGAAGATGATGGTAGTAAATAGTTATAGAATATTATTTCATCCTGAATAACTAAATAAGAAAACAAGTTGATAAAAATGATATACAGCACCTGGTCAATGATGGACGCGTCCTTCGAACCAGAACTAAAAACTTGCATGAGCTTTACTGATAAAGGAGGTGCAGTAGATCCCAGTACCTTATTCACCCTCACCTAATAAGCTCACAATGTTAGAACTTAATAATAAAAGTTGAACCCGTATAAACTAAATGAACAAAATCTGATTCAATGCTGTAGTTTAGACGAGCATACAAACAACTGTTGATACAAAGTAACAGGGAAACTCATGTTGGTCTAAAATAGCTAGATTGATATCAATAAGTTATCACAAGTCATAACATGTGTTACTACTCGGACTCGAATCTAATCTAGGTGTCAGACACGTGAATTCAAAAAATAGAGGATACGCAGATACGAATCCTAATTTGGACACCCCGTGCCCAGCCCTCAGAGCCAATCCTTTTCCCGAGGTTACGGATCCATTTTGCCGACTTCCCTTGCCTACATTGTTCCATCGACCAAAGGTTGTTCACCTTGGAGACCTGATGCGGGAATACGGCATATAATATATTTTTTTATATTTTACATTTAAATGTCAAATAATAAATATTTTTTACATTAAAAGAATGGAACATTTTTTACGGCTCACAAAGTTCACGTGGGTCAGAAAAACCATACCAGCCGAAATGGATCCAATTGAGACTATTTCTATACATCCCACATGAATCAGTTTGAATCAGCAACAAAACAAGGGGACCACAGTCATGGGCAGCAAATTCAAATGAGTATAACAATACAAAGCTGAGGGAAATAACCGTGGCTCCCAATGTCATCAGTCCAAACCAACTGGACCACACCAAGCTAGAAATCAGGACCCTTTTCCTTTTCTCCCGCTTTTTCTATTCTTTTTATTTTCTCTTTCTTCTTCTTCCTCCTTCCTCGTCTCTTCTTCTTCCTTCCTCGTCTCTTCTTCTTCACCAATGAACGGGAACCACCTGCAAAAACAGCCGTATCCGGATTTCTGTGGCCGGATCCCGCACCCATACCAGTGTCGTGTCGACACGGATACTCCACCAAAAATGGCGAGTCCGAGTAACACAGGTCATAACATTAGACAAAAAACTGTCTATAAGAAAGTAAAAGATTAGCAGGAACCCCTTTATAAGAGTTATCAGACGTTATAAACATCAGGGAAGGCATTATAGCATGAAAATTATACTATTTGACTTATGGGGTACTAGCATGATTGTATTTGTACTTAACATTACGACTGTTGTAGCCCGATAATTGTCATAATAGCATATATGGGAGTATAGTATAATATCTGAAGTACATTCATATATCTCAAATGGTCAAGTAACATGGCAGCATATGGGTGAATATTTTTTTATGAATTGCAAACTATACGACATGTAAACAGGAAAAAGAAATTGATAAATAATTAAAAGAATTCAGAAAGTTGAGTGAAGGAGATGAGGCAACATTGTATTACAAAGCTAAACTGCCAAGACAGGAATGAGAGATTTATTAAAGTGAACACACCTTAAGCTTGTCTTTTCTTGTCAATGAAAGCACGGTAGATGGAAGTGATAAAATAAGAGGGATGGAAACCCTGCATCGCCAAAAAAAAAATGTTCCAAATAATTGTGGTAGAAAATGATATAATATATTAATTCTGTTTGAATTGCAAGTACAGGTAAACTAATATGAGATGTTGCAATTTTCAGATTCAGACACACAAGGGCAAAGCTGCTTTCATTTATGCGTGTGTATTTAAGAATTCCATTTTTATGTTATTTTTATCTTTCTACTTTTTTTCTGTCATACATGGGATTCATTTTCTGCTTACCCCAACTAGTTTGGGATAGAAGGCGTAGTTGAGTTGAGTTAAACAAAAGGCAATGCCCAAAAGCTTGAAAGGAGGATAATGCTAAATAGCCTATTTACTAGCATAATTATCAGCAATATAGTGTAAACAACACGGCAGCTGAAACACATTATTAGCACATGCACACATAGCATAATGTGGTACCATAACGCAACTTAGTCTTGTGATCAGGCACAATGGAATATTTTATTTGATCAGTTACCTGTTGCTCTCCAAGCAAGCTAGTGCATCAATTTGGTAATACAAGTCCTTGGCATTGCCAGGAACCCCAATGCCGAGGAAAAATTTGGCCAACCCCAATATTTTGTCCCCTGGAAGCTGCAAATTTGAAACAAACATTAAAAAGCAGAATCTTAAATAAATACTAGATAGAAATTAAAAAAACTTCTCAAACCCAGTAACATCATGTATACATTTAAATTTGCAGATGTGGCAGTTGCAAAAGCTGTTAGTCCACGAACTACTGATGAAGTAGCAGAAAGAGAACCCTGATTTCCGCTCGCATCAAGAAGTTTCTCATCAAAGTAATAGGCCCCATCATCTGGAACATGTCGATAAAATTTACCAAATAAGTTGTTCCGACAACTGGAACACACTCATGCTGTCAATACATTTTTGTCTTTTGGTGTTCATAAGTAAACTCATATTGTTGTTATTAATTATTAGCCAATAGATCAATTAATTATTTAGAAATAAATGCTCTATTTATAAAGTCCAAATGGGGCAACTAGTGGACAATAAATATTCATTCAAACAGATCCCCTAGTCCCAAATACTACAGACTATGACAAATGAAAATTTCCTTTAAAAAAAATTCTTGCTTCAGCTTCTATCATGAGAAGTTATCACAGATATTTAACCTTAATTAGAGAAAAGATCATGTTTATAATCAAGTTACAATTGCTTATATATTACAAAACCAATCACAACTTGTGTAGCACACTACATGAGATACTGATTCCTAGAATCATTACTGATGGAGAATCAACTTCACATTTCTATTACACTTAATTTTTCTATTATTAACAATGAGTATTGAACCCTTGACCCCTTCTTCTACAATTTTTTGACATGCCAGCATGTTATCATTGTGCTATGACAGGTTAGGCTACAGTGTATTACTGACTAATAAAGTATATTATCCACCAAAAGAAACCATTCAGACAAGTCACCGCAATGCATATTATCCGCCAAAAGTCACCATTCAAACAAGTCACCGCGCAATGAAACGTGTCACTAGGCATCATGAGAAACATCAGCAACGTCATGAAAGTAATGCTCCAACGAATTCTTGTTAGAAACAACAGAATTAAATACTTTTATGCAAACAAATGTAGTTGCAACTCAGTAAATAGTAGTTGATTCAAATCATGTAAAATTCTCTATAGCTCACTATAGAAAAGTGCTGAAAAGACATATAAGTGAAGGATAGGGCCAGTATTCTCATTGTTAATAATATAAATTATAAATTCAAACATTAAAAGAATAAAATGAAAAACAATATGGCGATACCCAATTGATTCTGATACAGGGCCATCTATTTTTTTTAAATTGTTTTACTTGCTTGAATACTACGCTACATTTATCTATTTCAGATGTGATTGTTCTTTTATCCCAATTTATATGATGTTTCAATATAAGATTAAATTATAAATAGATATTGCATAGTTCTATCATGTCTTGTATTTTTTAATCTGATATTTTACAAAGGTCCAGCATGACTTGTATTAAACTGAAAGCCAATAGATATAAAGATTTCATATTACATATTACCCCAACGTTGACATTCTTATTTAGATATCATTGATAGTCAATATTAAGTCGATGAATTTCTACTCTACCATCAATAATTATTCCAAACAAGAATTTCACAAAACATAATTATTCAAAAGAAGAGGAAATAATATAAACATTTATGCCCAAGCATATATAAAATTAGATGGCTCATAATGACACAAGTGCAACAAACAGAATAGAGATCAAACTATTCAAAAAATACAAACAATTAAGCAAAAGAATCAATAAATGCACATACCATACTTCTCAATACTGTCAAACAGCTTCACAATATCATTTTTTACTGTACCAATCTGTCAATTATAAGAAAATGTTCAAATTTAGCATAAGTACTGCAACCTCGTTAGAAGAAATACAAAACCATATTAGCACGTAAAATAAAAACTCCGTGTCCAGCAAAAAAAAAGGACAAGTACTCATTCATTAGGATGGAGAGAGTATTTTCTTAGATAAAGTGTAGTAGAGGAAAGGAGTATAAATAAAGTAATATATCCATCAAACACACAAACAAAGATCTCAGGCAATGAAAATTATGCCCTAGCCTAGTAGTTGAATGAAAACTTGCAAGTCAATCAATAGATAACCACGTTACAGGTGATGAAGATCCCACTATCTTGTCTTTTTAAGACTTTATTAGACAGACTTTGACCATGTAAAATGAAATTGAGTGGAAAATATTTGGTAACAAAGGATATTACTTGTTAGCAAAACCATTTTAGAAGGCAGAGAGTGAGAGAGGGGAAGCTTTCCATTCAAGAATTATTTTACATATCTGGCTTTTCTCTCCTCTGATCTCTACATTCTCAAAAAACTTGAACTTGAAGACTAGAAACATCTGTTAATCTTATTCAGATATATACAAAGCAATAGGACACTACATCAATATTATTTCTCACGGTACAAACCATAGTAAATCCACCAAATAAACTATGGTGAGCTAGACCAAGATGACCTCTAAGTCACTATAACTTCCCGATATAAAGAAATCAAAATCACTAAAATCAAAGTGTCTTGACCAAAAGGATGAAAAGGTCTTTTTAAGAATAAGCAAAAAAATCTTGAGGGTATAAATGTAGCAGCTCGTTTATAGCAGAATATGTAGAATGGAACTCGACTTACCAAATATTGATCGATCTCAGAAGAAGCTAATGAAACAACTCCTGCAAGGGTCTCAAGTGCGATTCCTGAAAGAAGTTTATTAAACTCTAAGAATGAATATAAAACAAGAAATTAACACTTCCGTAGCCATATCGGAAAAGTAAAGACAGCCTTTGGCAAGGACATAAACTAGTAAGATGGCAAGGACATAAACTAGTAAGATGGCAAGGACATAAACTAGTAAGATGGCAAGAAATAAATAACACATCAATTTATTTATGCAATGTCAGTAGACATTAATAACTAACTTAAATACCTGCAACACAAATACTAGCTCAGAAGATAAAAATTTACCTGCAGCATAAGTACTAGATTCAGGATTGTTAGAACTATAGCGCCACCTGCCATCACTTTGGCTGAGCGCCTGTCAATAATTTCAACATCAACTCAGGCATTCCAAAAGCTAGGTCTCTTAGCAAGAAGGACACACAAGGACACACAAAGCTGGTTGCAAAAAGTCAAAAACGAATAATAAAAAAAGGAATACGGGTAGATATCAACCTTTATGGATCTGAAAATTCCATCAGCATCACCAAGAAGTACTTCAGATTCAGAAGTCTGACCCTGCACGGAAGAGAAATGAGACATGAGGTTATGTAAAAACAAAAATAGATTAGGTGATAAATAAACAGCTTAAAGAGCAAAATATAGCAATTCCTAAATATCTGTGAAACGTGTAGAAATCTCACATCAAGCAACAAAACTCTCTACTAACCATCTGTAGAAAGGAGAAATACGGCCATTTTCAACAGAAATGAGACTAAATTAAAATTATTCAATGAGAATCACAGTGTGCCAATTACCTTAATAAGTATCAAGCTACCAACTGAGTAATAGAAGTCAAGCAGAGAATTCACTTCCTTGACAGAATCTTTAATTCTTGAAGCGATTCCCTGGGAAGAGAAAAATAGGATCAACACAAAACCATTGGCACGTCTACTGTGTCTTCAAAGACAATAATTTTCAAAAAAAGCAACGTCTAAGTGCAGATAGTCAGAAATACCACGAAGGCTTCATCATTAAGCTCGCATTTTAGTTGCCCGTCAACTCTCAACGCATGGAACAAATCCTTTAAATTTGAAGTTGGTGACTGAAGAGTATCAGCCACAGACTTACAGGAATAAGCCTTTGTATCTAGGTTTCTTTCAATTCCAAGAACTTCCAAAGTTCTCAAAGCCTCGTATACTTCGTCAAGACTGCAAAACAGAAGGGATGCTATTAAATGGTTGTTCACCTTAATATTTGAAAGCATTAGGGTCCACATGCTAGCACAATTAATTTCTATGGGATAAGT
This sequence comes from Panax japonicus, assembly GCA_020205505.1. Taxonomy (NCBI): domain Eukaryota; kingdom Viridiplantae; phylum Streptophyta; class Magnoliopsida; order Apiales; family Araliaceae; genus Panax; species Panax japonicus. Next base: position 84,235 of record JAINUV010000934.1, read on the forward strand.
TAAACCAAAGTCACTTAAACCATGCCAAAAATTAAAGAACATAGTCCAAAAATGAGTGCATTTTTAATAGCAAAAAAAATGAGGAACAAATGGCTTTACCACAATTTTATTTTATTTTATTTTTTTGAATAAGTTTGACCTTACCATGATTAACGGCACAGATAATACCTGGCATAACATAATGAGATTTGGAAGATTGATTTTAAATATTAGACATTTCACCCAAAAAAGAAAGATGGGGAGTACATATGCTGATATTTAGAAATCAAACAAAGCTACCTCCAAATATTATACACTTGGAACCGGATACACATCATGGAAAAGTTGAGAGGCAAAAGTGGATGATCTAGCACCGGAACAAAAGTGGAAGGCCTCTTTTTTTATGATAAGTAAGAACCAAGGAAATTATTAAATGGCTAATCAACCAGTTTGAGCACAAGCACTAATGTCAACCTCGCACATCTAAAGAGAAATATGCCATATTTTTTACATTTGCTATCCTCAGGATATTAAACACATTTTGAGATACCTACTATAGCTGTTAGCATCCTGTACTGCTGCCAAAAGAATAATAAAATGAGCCAAAATTTTCTTGACTCCTATTTAGTTTAGGAGAGAATCTTCTGATTTTCAGATGAAACACAAAGCCATTATATATAATATTCTATATTCATTCATACTCCCTCAGCCCCAAAATGAGGTACCATTTGACTTTGTTATGGGCATTTTAAGGTTTGTCAAAGACACTAAAACCCAATTCCTTTTTACAATCAGAAACTTTAGTCTTAAATTTGAACATATAAAATTACTAAAAATTGAACTTTCATTTTGGAACAAAGGCACACTAAGGAATTCATGATAAATTAAGTTTGAGAAAGCAAGCAAACTCACCACACAATTATCAGATAAAAAGCTGATTGTTCTCTTTCAGAACATGAAAATTATATTAAAAATGATTCACATTATACAGACAAACAATATATCGAAAAATGGAGAGCTTTAAAAGGGGTTTATATTGACCTTCCATTGGAGGTCGCGAAAAGTTCAACTGCAGCAGATCGATGAGAGTCCGAGATCGGATTAAAGAACGTAGCAGCTTCACAGATCGACGTTATTGATAATATCAGAATCAGAAATCCTAAATTTCTGGCCATGCCTGTAAAATGAAGAAGAAAAATTATTAATATTTTTGTTTTAACGTCATGGGTACTTTTAGAAGAAGAAAAAAGTTCATGGGGTAAGTGGGACTTCGGGTAAAACTATATGGGCATTTTTGCAACAGCACACAGACATTAAAAAAATAATGGGCGAAATTTTGATTCCCTTCTCAAAACTAAACACAGGCCGACCTCATTAAATACAATTTCCAAGAAGAAAAAATAGAGTAGAATAGGAATAAGAAGAATAACTTCAATCTACAGATAGCAGACAGAACTGCTGGCGTTATTTTTTATTATTTTTTTACAAGAAAAACAATTGCAGCTAAATCTAATCTACATATCTAAACATCATGGCTGGATTTACTACCACCTCATCCACAGAGTATAACAGACTAACAGAGCTGAGAGTATAAACTGACCCTATGCCAGAAACGGAAATTTTTAAATCCAGATTATAACTGAGTTTAACATAACCACTAGAGGGACTGTCCAAATTCTTGAATTGATAATAGGCAATGTAAGCCTCAGATTGGCATCCCATACACTACCATTATTCACACTACTAATTTGAATTGTCAAAACAGTTTTTAAAAAGAAATTTTCTTTTTAAAAGAACAACATATTTTCAACTAATATTAACGTCAGATAGTCATAAAGGGAGATGCAACAAAGTCTAATGCCCTTGTAGGATTATTAACTATATACTTTTTCAAAAATCCAGAATGAAAAGTCTAACCAAATTAAACTGAACTTAATAAACACAGTCTTGTCCATATCACAGGGAAACCAAACTCCGGTGTGACAAGTCTTTTTTTAAAAAAAATAGCAGCATTTGGTTATCCAAAGTCCAAAAACCCCTAAATAACCTAAATTTGAAAGCTGTTTATAACACAATTACATAATAAAGATCTCCCCAGGCATATAATTAAAGCAAATAGGTCAATATGAAGCCTAACTCAAGGAAAGGGACACAGTAGGGACCCCTTTAATCTCCCTAATATCCTCTAATGCAATTTCCAAAACAAAAAAACTCAAGAAGTGATTAGTTCAACTAGTAAAATACTGAATTGAATTACCCGGATGAGCAGACTGTGTGGCCAACCCAAATAGTGTTTCTTTCTGCATGAAAAGAAAACAATCAAAAATTAAAAAGAGTAAACGATCTTCAAAAAATAAATAAAGTACGTAGTTAATTGGCACTAATACAATCAACAAAGCACCTAATCTAAATATTCCTTAAGAATATATTACTACCCTTCTAAAACCTAGTTAAGCTTATAACTACTGAATATAACTCACAAATCAATATTAACCTCAATATGGATAACTGAAAATATAAAACATGACAGGAATACTCCAAACACAATGAATCCTTTTATTTTTGCATTTGGCCTAATAATATTTCAAATAAAAAATATTGCAAAAAATGAAGTTCAAGTTATAATTTTGGAATATAAAAACTCAAAATAATTTTTGAAATACCCCAAGTATTTCACCAGTAGGAGTGATCGTTATAACCGAACCGAACAGGCTATTCGGTTATAACCGAATACCGAAATATTCATAATTTCACTATCCGAACTACTAACCGAATTTGACAATAACCGAATTACCGAATACCGAATTACCGATTTGAAAATTCGGGTATTTTGATTAATAACCGAAACTGAATAGAGTCGTGAGGACCTCGAGGTTGAAGAACAGAGTCAAACTTTGTTGGATTGTTGGATGTTTCTTCTAAAAACAAACTAGTAAAAATAAATTAAAAGTTTACTAAATCTGCAGAAATAGAGAGTAGGATTAAATAAAATTGAGTTGGTGATGAAAAAGACACCCCTGTTCAAAGAAATTCCAGGAAAGCTATACCAAATAATCCTAACTAACAGAAGCATCATCATGAATGGTAAAAAAGAAGAGCACAATTAAATTCTTAGAAATCATATGATAAACAGAACTACAGACGCATCCCATGAAAGTTCAAGACAAATTTAGGAAGAAACATCCAACAAGCCATAAAATTATTTTAGTGAATGAAAATTCAAAGTCGTCGAGTTTGAAGACTCGCCGTCGTTGAGTCGCAGTGAGAGAGAGGTCAAGGCGCGGAGTTGCCAAGGGTGACTGGGTGAGACGATGAAATCGTGACTTCGTGAAACCGGAGACTGAGAGAGGCGGAGAAGAATAGAAGACGGTAAAATCAAGACGAGAGGCAAGAGAAATTGGGTGGGATCTGGGATCTGGGATCTGGGATTTGGGAATGAAAATTAGGGAGGAATGGGAATGGGATTTGGAAATGAAATTTGAGATCTGGAGTTGGGAATAGATCTGACGAGGAGTGATCATTCGGTTATAACCGAACCGAAATGGCTATTCGGTTATAACCGAATTATCGCTTAATCTACTATCCGAAATACTAACCGAAATTTAAAACTAACCGAATTACCGAATACCGAATTACCGAATTGAACATTCGAATATTCGGGTAATAACCGAACCTGTACTCAAAATCAAAATTAAGAATACAGCAACAAATTACAAAGTAACTTAAGTACTTAACGGTTAACAGCAACATGCCAACATCCAACATCTAACATGCCAACATAAAGTTTAGAATACAGCTGCAACAAGCCAACAAATACAACAGCAAATTAACTGTTACAAATTAACTGTCCACTTGTCCAGCATAAAGTTTAAAAATACAGCAGCAAGTCAGCAACAAGCCAACAAATTAAACCAACAAGTAAGAAGCAACAACATGACTCCATGAGATATCCCAGGCTGACTTAGCAAGAAGCAACAGCATGACTCCATGGGATTCCCAGCAACAAGCCAACAAGTAACAGGCAGGCAGGCAGGCAGGCAGCAACAAGAGATTAGAAAATATTGAATTGAATTGCAATGTTGAAAAACTACTCAAACAATTAGAAAATATATAATACACATGCGGCAATAAATTAAGATGTCACAACTTAAATTGTCAAATATCCTACACAAAATTAGAGAGTAAGAACAAAAGGAGGTGCATCCCTTCTAGGACCTGCTACAAGTGGACTGCATTTTAAGGAAATATGATCAATAGTCTTCCTATTTCTTTATCTTCTTCTGTATGTATTTTAATTTATCTTCTTCTTTAATTCATTACCTATTTCTTTTTCTTCTTCTTTGCCATCAAAATGTATTTTAATTTTTTAATGAAATCAAACTGTACCCAAATACAATCAAAAGATGATTCAATGATTAGCATATTAATTTGTCATTACTGTGTCATATAATCTTTCCCCCCTTTTTGGTTAAGCTCAACCTGATAAAATTCTAAATTAAGTTAATGCGACAAAGAGTATGGTGATATTAGATATATGCAGCTTCAAATGATGGCCTTCCTGCATTCTTGAAGTGCACACATAAAAGACAACCAGATTTATCTCATGCAATGCAAAAAAGAAGTCTATTACAAAGAATAGAAGTTGCAAGCTGGTTTTTTCAGCATGAATAAACAGGACCAGATGTTGTACCCAAACTTTTACAGATCGTGGAATTTTTCTATAGCCCTATAAAGTACCAATTATTTATAATCAACAACAATTTCCTCCTTTTGTAGCATGGATAATCAAATAAAATGTACTTCTAATTTAGTATATTTATGTGTAACTTCTGACAAAACTACAAGACTATGAAATTCCTCGCTAGGACCCCAACTTTTATGACACCCAATTTGAGGAAAAGGGGCCAAAGGATGTTTCAAGGGCAATAGATCTTTTTGACCTTGAAGGTAACTGTTTGCACCTCTAGTTGTATCAACAGCAGCTTGCATAAAGACAAATCTAAACATTTGAAACCCATTTGGTACAAAGAAGACTAAAAGAGTACAAAGAAGAACATAATCTAAACTCTAAATTACTAATCAAAACAACATGCAGTCAATAGTCATGCACTCGAATCTTGATAGTGATTAGGGAATGAAAATTTACCTGGAGTCGGACTAGAGAGAGCCGGACTGCAAAAGGTGAGACGGCGCGACAGAAGCCGAGAGGCGGAGGCCGGATTGAGACGGAGAGAGGCAGAGGTTGGAGAGGATGTAACGGAGAGAGGCGGAGCTGCGGATGCCAGAGACGACAGTCGACAGTTCACACTTCAGTACTTCACAGTCGAGAGTCGAGAGTCGAGAAGCCGAGAAGCAAGAAGAAAAGAAGAGGCTGAGTAATTGATTTGAGATCTGCGATGGGAGCGGCTAGGGCAAAACCTAAGAGGCTAAGGGGTGTTTGTTTAGAGGTAGAGTGTTTGTTTAGAGCTGACTTACTGAATCGGTTTGTTTTGGTTTGAATGCCTAAATTCGTAACACTAGATCAGATTTTTTTAATTAAATAAAATAAAAAAAATTAAAATATTTAAAAAAAATATTAATTATTATATTAAGTAATATTAAATAAATTTACAATAATTTTGAATTTTTTCAGAAGGGTAAAATAATAAAATTTTGTCATTCAGATATTTCAGACATGTTAATTATCATTTATCAAACAGTTTTTTTTGTTTATCAAACAGTTTTTTTTGTTCAAATTCATTCAGTTTTTATCAAACACCCCCCTAAGATATATCTTTAAGACTTTAATGTACTGAATACTCGTAGATATTTCATATTAGATAATATTATAAAATTATTATTTTTTAAAATATTAATGTTCGGTTATTCGGGTAACCGAATTATCTATTTTTTAAAACTAAAATCGAAACCGAATACTGAGCAGTAAATCAGATATAATCGAAATAGGAAAAAAATCGGTTAAAAAAATTCGATTCGGTTCGATAATTCGATTTTATCCGTTTCTTGCTCACTCAATGCTAATACCCAATTCCCGAATAATCGATAGTCATATATAGTTATATACATATATAATTATAAAATTATTTTTTTTAATTAAGGAGTTACCGAATAACCTATTTTTAAAAATTATATCTGAAATTGAATAGCGAGAATTAATTCGGATATAATCGAAATTAAAAAAACTGAAAAATCAAAATAATTCGGTTAAAAATATTCGATTGTGTTCGATAATTCGATTTTATTTATTTTTTGCTCACTTCTATTCACCAGCATAATATATCATATGAACAAAAGCTAGGTTCAACCTTTAGTGGTGTAAACTTTGTCCCCATTATCGTTTATATAAAACTGAACATACATTTTTACAGCTTAATGTGAACTTGCAAAACATCAGATCCTCCACGAATGAGCTAATATTTTTGGATCTCGTTTTTACAAAATTTCTAAACAACAGAAAAATAATTCCTTTTCCATCCCACTGATTCCTGATCAAATAGATTTTTGAAGAACAGAGCTTACCAGAAGAGACGCAACAAACCCCTATTCTGTTGAACCCTAGGAATTTGCGACACTCAGGTGTTTAGGAATTAGGGCATGTCCCCATTGTTTTGGGCCCAAAACTGGGCTCCTGATCTCTGGGCCTTGAGACGAGTTTTTAGTTGGTAATCGGCCTCTTATCACCAAGTTCATGAAGCCTAACTTTTGAATAGAACTGAAAACAAAATGGATATAGTATTTTATTTTAGGGAAAATGTATATACAGCTGTAGTACACAGTCGTCTATGGCGACGGTTTTTTTGAATTATAGCGACGGTTCACCCGTTGACATAGCTAATCTGGTCTACGGTGACGAGTGAACCGTCGCTATAGCCTAAAAAAGTTGTCGTCACAGACGACTGTGTATATACATATAGCCCTTTATTTTATATATATATATATATATATATATATATATATAAAGAGAGAATCGATTTTATATGAATTGTATGTAAATTAATATTTTTATAATATCGAATATAAATCAAGTAACTTTGTATTTACCATGGTAAAATTTATTTAATAATTTTAACACAATCAAAACTTCTTAGATTTTATCTCAAATTGTAAAGTTAGCATATTTCTATTGAATATTGTAAAAACAATTCAAGTTTAACCAAAAGTGTGGAAAGTGAACCATGTTTATATCACTTCACTAATTGAGTTTAGAAAATCATCATCAAACTCAAATCATTATAATCAAAAGTTTTGAGTCAAAGTTGCATGTTTATACACTTAATCTATAAAACAAGTTTTCAAGAAGGACAAGATTAAATTAATTCGCTTCACAATATAATACAGTAATTGTGAATATATCTGTTGGGGTAATATTTGTTTGTTTATCTAAATTTTTGCTAAAAAATACTACTTTTATTGTTTATAATTGATTGATTGATAAATGATTGAGGTATATTAAGGTTTTTTTTTTTTGAAATCCCTAGTTTTTGAGGAATGCAATGTAATTTTATAATCAAATAGCATAACTATTACAATATCAAAATAAACAAACTAATTTAAGTGGGAATCAAACTTCAGATTTAAAGGTTACAATAACTCAATCTAAACCACTAAATTAAGACATCATTAGCATTAAGGTATATGAGTTAAAATTATTAAATTACTTAACAAATATACATTTTTTTTGAATTAAATAAAGTAAAAAAATTTATTGTTTTTTTGAGTACCTATTCTAGATAACTGAGGAAGGAGCCATGACTAGATAGTCATGAGTTGGGAAAAACTCATAAAAAAATTGGTCTTAAATTGTGATCTTGCACAATAAAAAATGAAATTTTATGTCACTAGGTTATTAAATTTGGTTTAAAGTCTTACTATGTATTCGATAAATTTATTTATAATTCTAAAATTATAAATATATAAAATTGATATGGATTATAAAAGGGTGCAATTATTACACATCTCTTCAAAATATATGTAACTCGCAATCAAAAGTGAACGAAAAACATCACAATATATCATTGTCTATATAATACGAGTCATGTTATGTACTACGATAAATTTAAGTCAAATTACAATTACGGAACTTATAAATCCATAAAATTTGTAGGAATTTAGGGATTCCAGTTATTACATATATCTCCCAAAAAATTTATCACTAACAGTTATCTACAAAATCGATAATCAAATAATCAATATAAACATTCATAATATATTATTTTTCATATATTATTCTAACATTATTCTTAATTTGAAATATATATAACAAAAAGTCGTAAAGAACCATGATTTTTCTTTTTCAGATTCCAAGTTTTCAAACCAAGAAGTTGACCATAAAAAATTAAGGGTCCTTAACACTAATATACAAAAATTAGAAAGTATTTACAAAAACAATACATACACAAAATAAATTACAAAAATAACGCAATTCACATTAATGAGGAAAAAATAACTGCCATAATTAATAATTTAAATTCAAATATATGTGATCTAACAACAAAAATAAATTCAAATTCAAAATAATAATAATAATTCAAATTCAAATCTTCATATCCTTCACAGTAGCCATCTCCTGCGCTACTCCGCCGTGAATCTTTTCCACACAAATGTGTGAATCTTTCAACCAAGTTGAATAGCAGCAATCTTGAAGGGGAAAAAAAGTGAAATTATAGATATCTTCAAGACTTCGGTTCATGGATGTCGTAAAACCCCAAATTTTACAAATAAATATTTAATTTTCTCGAAATATTCTTTTAAATATTATGGTGTGAATTTGAGATAATGTTATAGTTGTGGGTAATATTTATAAATTTTACAAAGTAAGCAAGTTGTTATAAAATATTCGATTGGTCGGGGAATATTCGTACGACGGCGTAATCATTGGTGGACCCCACAACGAAATTATTGTCGGAATGAGAAAACGACAGAAATATCTTTTTATGAAAATAACGGCGGAAGTTTTACCGTTAAACTGTTAAACTACTCGATAGTAAAAGTACAGTAATACGCGTGGTTGCATAGTAGCACACGGTATTTATTATTGATGCTTACGCGAGAAGTCACTCAGTTTTGTTCAATTATTGCTGCAGTAATTGCTGCATAGTATCTCACGTTATTTAATTCAATTATTATCAATATTTTATATATTATTAAATCAATAATTGAGATGACAAATTATTCATATTATTATTTACAATATTGACGATGTCTAAAAGTTATGTCAAGGAGCGGTTAGGTCACATAATTACGCGCCAATAGGGAGAAATTCTTATTGGAAAGCCCCCTCTTTCATGGAAACGACCTAGTTGTTAAATATTGTGAATTATAATAATGATGATTAATGTTGTTAAAAATATTGAGGGGATTTTTTTATGAAGTATTTGTGTAAATTTTGCTTATTTTATGGACCCCCATTTATCCATTTTTTAAAATAATCGGTAAAAAATTATTTAATATAATAAAAGTGAGGCCCACATGCAGGGCCCATATGTGTTGAAAAACTGAAATGGGAAATGGTGGGAGAAGAAAATGTGTTTGGAAGGGAATGTTGGTATTATATATATATTAAATAAAGGTTAATGGAGAATGGTGGGAAAGTTAAAAAAAATGTGTGTGAATGTGTTATATATATATATATATATATATATATTACATGTTGGTGGAAGATGTCATGGAAAAAATGGACGGGAGGAGAAAAAATGGAATAATGGAATGGATTGGTGGAAAAAGGTGGAGTGTATTTTATATATATATATATATATATATATATATATATATATATATATATATATATATATATATATATATATATATATAATGTGTGTGTGGGTTTGATTTTAGGTAATGAATTAGAAAGGGGGGGAGGGGTTGGATGCCTTGGAAGAAAGGGAGTTAGTATTATATATATATATATATATATATATATATATGTTGTATATATAACATGTGGGTGATAATGACATTGGGGGAGGAAAAATGAAGCATTCACAGGTAAGATATTTTTCAAAGAGCATGTGATTATATATACATATATATATATTATAGCCTTGGATGATTGCTTGGAAAAAAAGAAAAAAAGAAAATTTTCAGATGTCTATGAATTTTTAAAACTATTACATCCGTGATTTTCCAAATAGTATCCTTTATATACTCCTATAAATAGGATGCTTAGTTAGAATTGAAAATCAAACCAGAATCAGAGAATTCTTCTTCTATAATATTGAGCGTATTTTTTTTTGAGTTTTTGAAAGCTTTGAGCGTAGAAAACAATGAAAGTTTTTTTTAAGAATATCCCCGCCCTACCAGTCGAAATACTCTTCTTTTTAAGGTAAGGTGTAAGACCCCAAATTATTATTAATGAAATTGAATTTCCTCAATTTATTATTTTGAAATAGTAAGGGTTGATTTGATTAACGTGGTTAGTTATGGGTAAAATGCGCAAATATTTCAAATAAGCAAGTGGTTATAAAATATTCATTGTTGTCGGGGAATATTCATTTGGTCGTGAAATATTCGTACGACGGCGCAGCCTTGTGTGGGCCCCATAACAGAAAGCGATTGGATGAAGAAAACGACAAGAATAAGTTGTTTATAAATAACGGCGTAGTTGTTACCGTTAATACTATTAGAATACCCGGTGGTTTGGGAGCTGTCATTTACACTCCTAAATTAACCTCACTTTCACTTTACAAATTCAAACAATTAGCACAGTAGTAAGTAAGGATCGATCCCACAGAGAGTGATTTGTTTTATATTTATTCTATTATTTTGATAGAATACTTCGAGTCCACTCCAGATTTTGTGTTCCTAACGACTCTGATTTGAAGTACAAGATCATAATGGAGGCACATAATACACCGTTTTCATTCCATCCTGGAAGTACCAAAATTTATCGTGATCTTCGACATACATTTTGGTGGAACAATATGAAGAAAGAGATCGCGAAGTTTATCTCGAGGTGTTTAACTTGTCAACGTGTAAAGGCGTAACATCAAGTACCTAAGGGTCCATTGCAACCACTTGAGATTCTGAAATGGAAGTGGAAACACATTACCATGCATTTCGTTACGGGTCTTCCTATAGTTTCTCAAGGCATCGATGTTATTTGACTTATTGTTGATAGATTAACCAAGTCCGCTCATTTTTTGCCGATACGGGAGACTTATTCCCTTGAACGTCTTGCTCATATGTACGTGAATGAGATTGTGAGATTGCATGGCATGCCAGTATCCATAGTTTCGGATCGTGACCCAAGATTCACTTCAAGATTTTGGGTTAGCTAACAAAAAGTTATGGGCACGGATTTACGATTCAGTTCGGCATACCATCCTCAAACGAACGGACAATCAGAGAGGACTATTTAAACTCTTGAAGATCTATTAAGACTTTGTGTCCTAGATTTCAAAGGGAGTTTGGATAAGTATTTACCTTTGGTGGAATTCTCCTACAACAACCGTTATCAGGCAAGCATTGGTGTGGCCCCATTCGAAGCATTGTATGGACGAAAGTGTCGCTCTCCAATATGTTGGGACGAGGTGGGTGAAGCAACATTGTTGGGACCCGAGTTGGTACGTATGACTAAGGAAAAGATCCAAATGATTCGACAACGTATACAAACGGCACAGGATCGACAAAAAAGTTATGCAGATCTTCATCGAAAGGATGTGGAATTTAGTATTGGGGATCATGTATTATTGCGTGTAGCTCCATGGAAAGGAGTAACAAGATTCGGGAATAGAGAAAAGCCCAATCCACGATTTATTGGTCCATTTCAGTTTCTTGACCGAGTAGGAAATGTAGCCTATAGACTCGCGTTACATCCGAGTATGTCTCATGTTCATAATGTGTTTCACATATTTGTACTTCGTAAATATGTGAAAGACCCGAACCAAATTATTGAGTTAGAACCGGACGAGATAGCCGAAGACTTAACGTATGAAGAGGTACCTGTCAAGATCTTGGATAGGAAGGAGCATGTCCTACGCACAAAGGTCATACCACAAGTTAAAGTTTTGTGGAGGAACCATGTTATTAAAAAAATGACCTGGGAGTTGAAAACAGAAATGAAAGCGAGGTATCCTCACCTTTTCGAAATACCAGATACGTACGTCAATTTTGAGGATGAAATTTCATAAGGAGGGGAGGTTGTAAGACCCCAAATTATTATTAATGAAATTGAATTTTCTCTATTTATTATTTTGAAATAGTAAGGGTTGATTTGATTAATGCGGTTAATTATGGGTAAAATGTGCAAATATTTTAAATAAGCAAGTGATTATAAAATATTCATTATTGTCGGAGAATATTCGTTTGGTCGTGGAATATTCGTACGACGGCGCAACCTTGTGTGGGCCCCATAACAGAAAGCGATTGGATGAAGAAAACGACAAGAATAAGTTATTTATAAATAACGGCGTAGTTGTTACCGTTAATACTTTTAGAATACCCGGTGGTTAAAACACAGTAGCACACGGTATTGCACCAATTATTGATTCTTACGTAAAAAGACACTATTCAATAATTGTTATAGTAATTACTGTTTAATATTTTATTTTATTGATTCAATAATTGTTACGTTGATATTTTATATTATTGTTGTTTTAATAATTATCACTGCACAATATTTTCATTATTAGATCAATAATTTATATTATTTGAATAATATTATTAGGTAACATTATTGACAATGTCTAGAAAGTTTTGTCTAAGGAGAGGTTTAGTCATCTAATTGCGCGCCAGTAAGGAGAAATCCTTATTGAAAAGCCCCATCTTTCTTTGGAACGGCCTGGTTGTCAGTACTGTGATTCTATAATATTATTTATGAATAATTAATTATTGATTATTATGATAAAGAAAATATTCATTTTATTTGGATATAGATGGAGAAAATTTTAAAGTGACAATTGTTGAAAAAATTTATATTTTATCTTTTTTGATAAAACAATTCTATTAAATATATTATTATATTTTAATAATATAAATATGGTGATATTTTTTATAATGAATGTGGGATATATGAGTATATGAGGAGGAAGAGTATTTTTTGTTGCATTAAATGATTAACACATGTTTTGTGTGTCGGCGGACCCCATTTTTGACTGAAATTTGATTATAGCTTGTAAAATATCCCGTTTGTGGATTTCGATCAATTTCTGTTTGGAATTTGGAAAAACTTTCTTCTGCAAAGTTGTGGAGAATAAAATTTCCTATAGAAAAGACATGTGGTTCGAATTTTTCTGATAAAAGGGCAATTTATTATGAATTATTGAAGTTCCGAAGTTCCGAAATAATTGATTTTTGAAAGTTTTAGTTGTTTTTTTTAAAAAAAACATTTTTATTCAATTGAGTGAGCTCACATGTGTTATCAATGTGTTGAATTCAGATGTCTATAGTTGGGCTAAGGAAAATTTTGTAAATATATTATTATTTTATTAAATTTTCTGCTTTGGCGTTCTAAGCAATTTCCTATAAATAGGGTGCTTAGGTTAGAATTTAAAATCACACCAGAAACTGAAGTTTTCTCTCTATTTCTCTCTCTATATTATCGAGTGTATCCTTGTGAGTATTTTGATACTTTGAGTGTTGATATACGGTGCAAGTTCCCTTCAGCACTATATCCAGTATTTCAGTCAGAAGTACTGTTTTTCCGAAGTAAGGGATATTTTTTTAAAATGATATTATTTCTTCTAATATCATTATGTCGGAATATTGGTAAGATTTTTCTTGTGAAATTCTTGTCTTTTAGTGTCGAGGTTACTATTGACGTATACGACACTATGCACGTATACGTCACTATTCACGTATACGACACTATTCATAAAAAAATTAAATTTTCGTATTTTGTTCAAAATATCTATTATGGATACTAGCTTTGATTGTATTCATATTTTGATCATTCTTGAATTTTACTTCACTATGATTATTTATGAAGTACTTTTGAACTCAGATTGTTTAAAGTACGAATCCATAATACTCGTTCTTTTGTTTCACTGGATTCGTTTTCTTTAAAATATTTTTCATCATCCTCAGTCCTAAATTATGGTATTACTGAATATCTTTGGCCTGTTGTGCAAAGATGGTTGATTTTATTATGAATATCTTTGGCCCGTAGTGTAAAGATGTACATGTGTTGAGATGAACATGACCAACTGATGAATATCTTTGGCCTGTAGTGCAAAGATGAATATTTGATTCAAGATGAATATTGATTGATGTTACAGGGACAAAATATTAATGATGAACTGTTAAATTCATAGATTATAGTAGATTTCATTCTCTACGTAACTCTTCTATGAATTATAATTTTCGCTGCGAATATTGATCTGAAACTTGTTGTCTATTATATTCTATCAGATTTTTCTCTATTAAAGACAAACGATAATTTTTTCTATATTATCTTAGTCATAATATTCTTTACTGGCTAGTTGAGCTCACTCTTTTCTTTTTTTTATTCCGTTTTTCTTCTCAGGAGGCGAGAATGTAGCGAGTACTAGTCGGGGTATGGAATGATGATTCTAGAAGTTGTTTTAGTAGTCCTCACCATTTTTATAAAATAATATACCAATAATTATAATGAGGACTTAGTTGGGTATGTATATTGTCTAGATGACAATATTTATATTTAAAACTCATAGTTTATGTATTGTATTAATAAAGTTGTAGTTGTTTCTGTACCAGGTTATTGATGACTCAAAATGGGTGATGTATACCTATTTTGGGGGCGTCACATAATTCGTGGTCGTGATACTAAAGAATATCATTGGCCCGTAGTGCAGGGATGATTCAATGATGTGAATTATTTATCAAGCTGAGTCTCAACGATAAAATTGATGATAAACTTTTAAAATCATAGAAGATGGTAGATATTGTGCTCTACTTGACTCTTCTAATGGATTGTTTATTCCGCTGCAGTTGTTGATCTAAAACTTGTTGTCTATTGTATTCTATCAGTTGTTATACTGTTGAAGGCTAACGATAAATTATTCTGCATTATCTTAGTCATAATATTTCTTATTGGGCTAGTTGAGCTCACCCTTTCTTTCATTGTTCTCTTCAAAAAATGAGAATATAGTTGGGACTAGTAGGGGAATGGATTGACGGTTCAGATGGTTGCATTAGTAGTCCTCACTATCCTGTGAAATAGTGTGATAATAATTATAAAGAAGACTTATTTTGAGTTTGAATACTGTCTAGAGACAATATTTGTATTTAAACTCATAGCTCACGTTGTATATTTAAGTTTGTATTTAAGTTTTGTATCATGTATATGACGACTCAGAATGGGTGATGTATACCTATTTTGGGGGCGTCACAGATGTCAACAAAACAGGGCGGTCAAATGTCACAACAAGAAGTTTATAATCACTCACCGCATCTATCATGGTGAAAGAAATTCTCTTGTCCTCCAACTCTGCATGTAAAGTTAGAATAAGGACATTACATCAGTTGTTATACATATTACTTGCGTGGAGAAAATAGAAGTAACTAATTGTCAAATGACATAGTTTTTAAGACATTTACATCATTTGTCTTCAACATGGTCGATGGGATGGAGAAAGAAGGTGCATATTTGATTTTTCACAATTTTTTTATGTTCGGCAATTCTAATTCCAATTTCATGTCCAAAAGAAAATAAGAACATTGCATAGGAAAGAGAGATAAGAGAGTGATGTGTAATGTAATGTTGATAACCGAATCTTCGTACAAAGGTAACCAAACTTTTATACCAAGGTAACCTAACCTTTATACCAAGGTAACCAAATATTTTTACCAAGGTAACCAATCTACCTTCACACCTGCAGTATGAATTGGTTACCCTGGTTTAAAAATTTGGCAACCAATTGCATGAAGGTTTTGCTACCAACTGCATCACATTCAAAATAAATTAGTAACCTAATAACACTGAATTGATTACCTTGGTATGAATGTTTGGCAACTAACTGCACTATGAAAAAATTGCATGTGTAGATGTGATTGGTTACTTTGGTATGAATGTTTTTTTACCTTGGTATGAAGGTTTGGTTACTTTAGTGTGAAGGTTTGGCTACCAACTGTACTATGAAAAAATTGAAGGTGTGGAGGTGGATTGGTTACCTTGGTATGAAGGTTTAGTTACCAACTGCACTATGAAAAAACTACAAGTGTGGAAGTGGATTGGTAACCTTGGTATGAATATGTAATACCAAAACTGCACTATGAAAAAATTGCAGGTGTGGATGTGGATTAGTTACCTTGGTATGAAGGTTTTGTTACTTTGGTATGAAGGTTTGGTTATCTTGGTGTGAAAGTTTAGTTACCAGCTGCACTATGAAAAAAGTGTGGACAAAACACCAATAAAAAATTCACATCACACACTCACTTATGTGCAATGTCTTAAGCAACTCGCTTTCATTCAACCTATCAACTTTAACCAATGCCTTTACATATTCGGCAACTGCTGATTGGTTGGTGTGTAATGAAGGTTGACTCTCAAAATATCTTATCACTGCCTCCGGATCATTTCGCTTATAAAGCTCTTTAAGAATAGCAGAATCAAGTGATGTCTCTGCATCACGTAATTTGCGAGCAAAACTTTCAACATAACTCAATTGAAATCTACGAGGAGCTCTAGGAAGACCATTTACTGCACAATAATGAGGGAGAGAATTAAATAAACCATTTTGTTGTATTGAAGAGCATAGAGATACTATGTTCTCTTTAAAAAAAATGCTCTATAAAGAGTACCACCAAAGAGCAGAGAGATAAACCATTTTAATGCTCTATATTACAGATTAATGCGTTATATTCTCTTTATTACTATTAATTTATTAGTATTAGAAGTAGAGGAGATGAGAGAGAAAATGGAAGAATAGAAGAAGTGCAGTAGCGTAGAGACGAAGTCGGCGGGAGTAACGTCTTCATCTTCTCTCTTCACTCTCCAGTCTCCGACCCGCACCCACCAAAATTAATCCCTTAAATTAAGGAATCCTAATTGCACTAGTATTGTAAATAAATACGAGAAAATGTATTACTTTTGTAATTATTTTATAGTTGCACCATTATTGTAATTATTTTAAAAAATATACTAAAATATGTAATTAATTTAAAAATTAACTCAACTGCAATTTCCATCCAAACGTTAGTCAATTTTGCACCTTTGCCCATAAATTTTATCTATCTATCTGCAACTTATAAATTGACTGATACCGTTCTAGGGGTGTTTGTTTAGAGTTGAATGGCTAGATGAATGAATAGTTAATGGTTGAATTGGTAAGATAAACGAGCTAAATGACTAAGTCAATTTTTTTTAACTGAATGGCCAAATGAGCAGCTGAATGAAGTAAAAAAAAATTAAAAAATTATTAACTACTCCCTCCGTCCCAAATTATCTGCTGTTTTAGCAAAAAAAATTTGTCCCACAATATCTGCTTTTTTAAGATTTCAATGCATTTTTTCCATTTGTTTTCCAAATTTGCCCCTTTATCTTAATTGTTGATAATCACTACTCTCATTAATGTCTCTCCTCTTTTTTAAACATCCACATTCATGCCCCTCTCTCTCTTCAATTAATAATTGTTTATCTCCATCTCTCTTTAATTAATGTGCTACTTTCTCTCTCTCTTCAATGTTTCTCTCTTTCTCTCCAATTAATTAGCTGTTTTTTCTTTCTCTTCAATTAATAAAAAAGTCAGCACAAAGGGTATTTTAGTATTTTTATCATACATATTGGTATCTGTATGAAACTCTAGAACAACAGATAATTTGGGACGGAGGGAGTATTATATTAAGTAATATTAAATAAATTAATAACAATTTTAAATTTTTTCTAAGGGATAAAATAAAAAGTCTTGTCATTTAAATATTCCAGATATATCAATTATTAAATAATTTTTTTATTCAAATTCAAATTCAAATTGAGATTGAAGTTATTCAAATTCATATTCAAGTCATTCGAATTCAATTTAGTTTTTATCAAGAACCCCGTACTTCCATTCCCCATCGCCGGCCTTCTGTCTCAACACCTCCCAAATCCATTTTCCCTCTTCGTTACGCTAACGCTTATTAGCATTTCCATTCCTTTCAACTTCCATAATCATTTTCACAGCAAACTCCACCTTGAAGTCTCCCAAAATCCAATCTCCTTTCTCTAAATATCAACAAAATCAGCTGAATTCCCATTCTTCACTCCCACCCAGAAACGATGTCGTTTGAAGTGGATGAAGAATCCTTCGACCATACACTCCTGGTAGTTCGCGAAGTATCCGTTTTCAAAATCCCGCCCCGGTCCACCAGCGGTGGCTACAAGTGCGGCGAATGGCTCCAGTCAGATAAGATATGGTCGGGCCGTCTCCGACTGGAGGATCCCAACTCCGGCGACCTGTTCGCCGCTTGCTTTGTCAATCCCGGGCAGAGAGAGAATGCGGTCGAGTCTGTTCTCGATTCGTCGCGGTACTTCGTGTTGAAGATCGAATATGGGACCGGGAAGCACGCGTTTGTGGGTTTAGGGTTTACGGTTTACGGAGCGAAATGAAGCGTTCGATTTCAACGTAGCATTGTCCGATCACGAGAAGCATGTGAAGAGAGAGGACGGGGAGTCTGGCAAAACGAGCGAGAACAATTTTAACAATATTCATCCTGCAGTAAATCAGAGACTACAGGTAAAAATTTATTTTTTAGTAGTTGTGAAAATATGTCAGCTGAATTTTGATTTGGAGCTGAAAGTTATTGATATGTTATACTTATGCCATGCAACACGCATAAACTTGTAATTTGTGAAAAATATACAGAGAGAAATGAGAAATGAAAAGTTTAAATAGATTGAGACATGCGAATAATTAACTAGAATCCATTTTATGGAAATGCTATGTACCATGGTCATTCCCAAGAATCCCAACCGGCCATTATGTTATATTGTAGACATTAAATTTGGGTTATTGGAAAATAATAATAATAAAATTAGGTTCTTGGAAAGCATTTATAAGTCTATATCAGTAATGCATTTGAATATATAATCAGTGTAAGTTTAGCTCGAAGGGTCAATAAGAGTGATTTAATTGAATTTATAATTATGGATTATGAATGTAAAGAGGTTATTAGTAATGTTTTGATTATTTGGAGTTTAGTTGAGAATGTTTGATGAGGACATGAGGTTAAGTTTCACCCTAATGTATAGCTGATCAAGTAGTAATTTCTTTTGATACATAATCATCGACCCAAGGGGGACGATTGTCTTTCACAATGTTGGTCCTTGTAGCACTTTTCCTTGAACAATAACTGTTGGGGTTTGCTTGTCTTTATTCTTTTTTAAATTATTAATTTTGAGTATTACTGTCTTTATTCTCGTTTCTTTGAGGAATTTACTTTTGATAGGTTGGATTGTAGGAAGGTGAAACCATCCGGATAAATGTAAAAAACAAAGCTTCAAGTGGGACTGGCATGCTTTCTGCTGCTGGGTTGTCTGGGGGATTTTCTGCAACTGAAAAGTCTAAAACTCTTGGCCTTGTCCCTCCAACAACCGGTGTCCAAAAAATTAGGACTCCTCTCCCACCTCCGCCTAACGACCCTGCCGCTGTTCGTATGACATCTGGCAGTCATGTTGTTGCCCTCAAGGGGCCCAAGGAAAATACACGGCATTCTACGGATCCTTTCACAGATCTCTCTCAACTCGAGGTATCCCATTATTATCTTCTCTCAGTTCTCTGTACCTGCTATTTGACTAGGTGGTTAGTTTTGCATACCTTAAAATTTAAATTCAAATTTCTTCAAGCTTTCTGAACCTCGGCTTTTGGTTCTCTGCTTTTATGTTCAGAATTTGATTTGAGATATGTCCTAGCATTGTAGTTGTAATGATCTTATTGACCAATTACATGTATATGATTGAATTGTAGATAAGATATGGAGAGATTGATAGAAACAGATAAGTAGAGAGAGAGGACCTTTTGGTATTAAAAACAACAATTTCAATATTTTGAAATCATCTTTCCTTTCTTGGAATTTTTTATTGTCAAAATTCACTAAATTAATTTCTATACTGCTTATCAGCCCATATCTTGATAACCCTCTGTTAGGACACTTGAACTATGTTTGTTTGTAAGGATTATAATTTTGGAATTATAATTCATGAGATTATAATTATAATCCCAAGACTATTAATTCTAGGATTATATTCCCGGGATTATAATTATAATCCCAAGACTATTAAGCCATTTTATAATCCATAGACTAATAGTCCCAAGTCTAAATTTAAATTCGGAAACAAACAAGATGCTTGAGATTAATAGTCCTATTCCAAGTATAATCCTTGCAAATAAATATAGTCTGTCCTATTTTTTTTGACAATTGTTTTTCTTTCTGTTTTTGGGAGAAGTCTTTTTGACAAATTTAGTAATGACCAAAGAGTTAATTCAAAGATAGGTATATTGTTCTTTGTCATCTCAACTGGTAACAGTGCCAACAATTGGACATAGGCTTTCGGAATTCGGACCCTCCATGGATCGCTAGCATCCTCCATATGCATAATGTACCCACAGTGTGCTTAACTGTTTTCTCGTTAAGATGATCGACATTGTCGGTTGTCCGACTTGGTCTGAACTAATCTTATGTATTTGAGAAATTCAATATGGTACATGTACAAGGATGATTCAACATATCATCAACCAACAAATAAATGAAGGAAAAACAATAGAACCCTACAGAGTACAGTAGCGTCTCATTAATTTAACTATTTTGATCTCTTAGATATCAATATCTTAATCGTCAACACGTCAAGAATGACATGTCTTGTCATTATGGATAGTATCCGATAATTTGACATTACCCATGCTGATGTCTCATGCACTCGTCTTGGTTTCAC
This sequence comes from Panax japonicus, assembly GCA_020205505.1. Lineage (NCBI taxonomy): Eukaryota > Viridiplantae > Streptophyta > Magnoliopsida > Apiales > Araliaceae > Panax > Panax japonicus. Next base: position 105,038 of record JAINUV010000934.1, read on the forward strand.
ACCAAGAGCAAGTAGTCCCTTGAAATATGTTTATACTGCAATCCTGAGAATTTGTATAAGGCGAGTCTCACTCGTAGTCTTGGATGCAAAGTTCTGAAGTACAAGTTGTCCTAATTGATAGATTGATGAATATAATGATGATATTGGGTAGGAATTGTACTGTTCCGAGTATATAATATATATTAAGAGTTATTGATTATAAAGCCTATTTTTTTAAGAGTTTGCATTCATATATAGTCTTTGGATGCAAAGAGTGGTACGTTTTAGATGTTTGAACTCTTTTATACTAAACCGATGTACACGTGGGTAGGTGCATGAGATTTTATGCAATTCTATTTGGTACAAGTAATTTGTGACGTAGCTTGATTGATTATTATAGAGCTTTGTTCAATGATTACAGCCAATACTAGTTCTTACAAGGATACGGTGTTTCGTTTTTTTCTGTTACAGGTCTCTTTTTTTTTGAATTTTTTTTTATGAAACAGTACATATTAGAAACTCATGTCTGCAAGTAAACAAGGATGTTAATTGGCCATTTGTAACATGTTCAGAGGAATCTACCTTCCACAACCGGATCAGGATCAAGTAAAACCACTGCAGCTGAATGGACGGCGTTTTAGTTGTAAAAGTGAGTGTGAAATATGGTTGGGGTTTTCATTTGGTTGCTGACAGGATGGTGGAAATGAAAAAGGAGATTGTAGAGTGAAAGAAGATTTTATGGTTCTGAGTACTCCAATGATTGTATCTGAATGTGTTGATACACTTGTTTCATGTACTTTGGAATTCTATAATTATAATACTTAAAAAAAGAGAAGTATATCACTCCATTCCTTTCTGATCACAGTATAGTTCTCCTTTTATAGGAATTTTCAATAACTTATGGTTGTTAGATATATTAATTTTATTAAATGTTGTAACACCTGTGTTGCTCTCCAGTGTTGGTGTTTTTTTGGTTTCTATGATCTACTTGTACACAGCACAGGACCAACAATATAGATGTTTGTTTATGGTATACGTATTTGTTATTAATGGAGATAAGAATAATTGAATTGTAGTAGGTGGATATTATTAGTATGCATGCATGCATGCATTATATTTATATTCAGCAGATTATATGCAAAAAAAAAAACCCTCTGCAACACCACCTCAAAAGTAGATGCAAATGGACCCCATCCCATCCCAAGAAAACCAACCAAGAATCAACCACCAACTCACTCTTTAAAGGAATTTGTTGCTTGCTTGTAACTTTTGTGCTGAGGAGAGGAGAGGAGATAATAATGAAAGAAAGCACCTCTTTCTCTTTCTATTGTAGTCACATTCATTCTTGATGGTTATATTACAATACTCCCACCAACAATGCAACCTAATTCCATATCACCACTAAGAAGACCAAACAAAAATATACTATTATAATCTTTCAAATCTAAGGATGGACAAATAAATAATAATATTTTTTTAAAAAAAAATTTAATCTGTTCTGAATTATAAACAGATTCTAACACAATAATAATATTACAACTTTTGTCAAAATATATAATTTTCCTCCCCTAAATTAATAAAAAAGGAAGAGAAAAAGAATAAAAATACTTTCTTTTATCTCTCTCCCTTTTTTTCTTTTCCTAACCAAATTACCAAACTCCATCTGTCCAATTTAATCTGTTTTTATTGATTAAATTGACTATATTTAGATTAAAAATTTATTATTAAATATCAATATCAACTTATTTAATTTTAATAAACTTATTTTTAAAAAATTGATATTAAAAAATCAATTAACACGGTAAAGACGGAGGGAGGGACATAATGTAAATTTGGCAGAAAAATTAGCACACAAAAGAAATGTGGGACTCATGCTTATTGCTTAGCAGAAGGCAGAAGGCAGAAGGCAGAAGGCAGAAGAAAGTGTGAGTGAGAAAAAATGATTTGTTATATTGAAATATTTAATTTAAGTTTATTACTTCCAACATCTGCCACCTTGCGAAAATGGCGGAATAACCGTCTCCCTCCTCCTTTCGTCCCTAGTTTTTCAATTTTTCTATACAAACTTGTATATTGCAGCATTAATCTATGTCTGTCTATCTATCTATATATTAAATACATATTATAAATAATTGACCGCGGATCGAATTACATTCTCTCTCTCCGACAAAACTATTCGCGGTAATCCGATCTCTCTGCCCCTTTTATAGATTCAATTGACTCTACTCACTTTCTGAATTTTCTTTTTTCACTTTAATGTTTTAATTTCAATTTAAATGTTCTTGCATGATTTCTATTATTATTATTATTATTATTATTATTATAACTGTGTGGATCTCATTTACATACAAATTGGTGTGAAAGATTCAAACTTTGATATTTTGATTAGTTATTGCTTGAATTCCAGAGCTTTTGGAATCTTTATTTGAAGTTAGACATGGAAGCTTTTTGATCTTTCTGAATTTACAAGGCATTGTTTCTTTCTTTTTATATCTGAATGTGAAATTCTTAACCTTGATATTGAGTTAATATTTTTCGTTTCTTGTCCTTTTTGAGAAAGGGATCCATAAAATAATTTTTAAAAAACTGGGTTTAGCTCTATTTTTCCAATAAATAATGAAATCTAAATTGCTGTTAAAGTAGTTTTGGTCATATTTAGTTGAATTTTATGCATGTGTGTTGATTGAGAAGCATCACATGAAATGGGATGTGACTTTTCCTTACCTACCATTGCTGAATGGATTTGTTAGGCCCTTTTTGATTGGGGCGAGGAAAACGTATGAATGCTATTTTTGTTGGAGTTGGGGGAAATGATTGTTGTTTGTTAAAGTTCTCCTTGAGCTGAGGGAAAAGAAATGGATTCAGCTAGGAGTTGGCTTCAGAAGTTTCAGCCACGAGAACGGGTAAGGTCTTCAACTAAGAAGAAGGAATCCATGGCTTCTGGTGAGGATGAGCCCAGTGACTCAAAGCCACTAACGGCTGAAGAAGCCTCGAATATCACAAAGCAGAAGGTTGCGGCAGCGAAGCAGTATATCGAAAATCATTATAAGGAGCAGATGAAAAACTTACAGGAGAGGAAGGAGCGGTATGTCCTTGCTTTTACCTGTTTCAAGTCTTCTTTTATCATACACAAAATTCCTATAAGGGGGATGTTTCATTTACACAAAGCATTATATTAATGGTAACATATTGTGAGAAATGTTGGATATGTCAGTCCATGTTTATGTATGTTCTACTGATTTCATTAAATTAGAACATTCTTAACAACTTATTATATCCTGGAGGCACGAAACACTCTTGAGGCACTATGCTATTTCGTCCATCTTGCTCTAATCATGTGGCATATATATATATATACAATAAAGCTCTTAAACGGACTGTTCGTAAACAAATAGTCCAAGCTGGCAGTACTCATTATCAAAGTCTTGCTTGACATACCAAGTTACTCTCTCTTCACTAAAAAACAAAACTTGCATCCAAACAAAACTTATCAATTATATCCAAATAGAACTTATTAATTATTCTCTCTGCTCTCTTCCAGCCATTCTCTTTTCTCTCTACATACCATCGAATAAAAAAAAAGGGGCCAATAATTCAATAAAACATAACTTCAATAAAATATAATTCTAGTGAATTAACAACTTTGGTTAACTACACACAACTTCAATAGTCATTACATAGTCAAAAAAATAAAAATAGTAGTCAATTAATCAAGTAGATGAATAATTTTCGCCATCGTCTTCACTTGCATTTGAATTGGAATCTTCATAGCATACGGACGACCTACAAAAAATTCAATAAAATCACATTAAATAAAAAATATATTCATAATTTTGTCAAAAGCAAATTAAAATGATAAAACAGAAATAAAAAGATTTGTTACTTGAGTTGAAGCATTGGACAATTTCTTTTATCATGTGCTTGTCCAATTTTTCCACATCCACGACACATTCTCGGTTTCTGTTTTTTTGGCCTCCCTAATGCTCTTTCTTTTCCTCCTTTGAGCCTTTTTCCGCACCCCTTTGCCCGCACTTGACTCGGTTCTTGAAGCATATGTTCATATGTTGAACTCAATTTCACTGAACTAAGTATATCAAGACCAATTTTTTCACCAGAAACTCCTACACTTTTACCACCATTATTCAATATATTCATTTTCTCAAGTGCATTACTCAAAGCATCCCTATATATCTTAGTTCCTTCCATAGTTACAAGTGCCTTATTTACAACTTCCAAAGATTCTTGAACCAATTGACTCCGCAACGTGAGATATAATTTGTCATCATTTATCTCCATTCCTGCACTATCTCTAACATTCCCACATTTTGCAGATTGAGTCCATCTCTGTAATATGTACTTATTTGGAAGTTTCTCTAGATCATGAAACTTGTTCAAATAAGCTAAAAGATGCCTACAAGGAATTCCAACGCTCTCAAATTTTTTACAACTACATGAAGCATAATCCGAGTCTTTTTCATAAACAATCTCCCTCATTTTATATTTATCATCATTTTTTTTAATATTATACACACAATGATTATCATAATCTTCAATAAGCTGTTAAACAATAAAAGTTATAAGCCCGTCTAGAATTTCCATCGGCCCAAAAACAACAAGTAATACGATTTTCATCATCTGACTCAATTTGAAAAATGAAAAAAGAATTCTTGATTTGTTCTAATTTAAAATATTCAACCAACATACCACCATCATGCCCCTTCATCTCATTACGTTTATCTCTCTCATAATTATATAAATCTTTTTGTGTACATCCTATGTTTTCTAACCCCCCTGCTTGAACTCCCAAAAAATTATATTGTTGATGCAGTGGTATATTTACCATTCCAAGTTGTTGTGTTAAGCATTTTTGGGCATTAGAAACATTGCGGCGAGATCTTAAAAGATGGACTTTTCTTGGGGTGGACAATGCGTGACTATGCCCTTCAATAAATACACTCACAACAAAAAATCCAGATTTTGATTTCAAAAAAGCAATTTTAGCTTTGCAACTCTCTTTCACATTCCCCCGACGCCTTTGTGTATCAGTATCTGCTACTATTGAACCCCGTCCTTCCTTAAAACAAACATATTCCTTCCTTATGATTTCTTCACTCCCTCCCCCTTTATTCCTTTGGGTCCAACTTCGAATACTAAATCCGGCCTCTTTGCATATGCATTGTAAAAATTTTTGGCATCCTCTAATGTTTCAAATTGCTGTCCTATTTTGGGCTTTAGCTCAAGCCTTACTTGAGGATTATAAATGGAATTTGACTCTTCTAACTCATCCTCTACTTGAAACTCTATATCATCACCACTCTCTCCTACGTTCAAATCAACATTGTCACAACTCCCAAACTCTAAGTCCACAGTGTCCATTTCAACAATCTGTAAATATACAAAATTATGCAAAAAATTATTCACACAAGAAAAAGATAATCAAGTATTAAAAGTCCTTATTTAAAAAATGATCAGCAGATGTTAAAGTTTTTGAGTTCTTTTGTTCCCCTGCAAATTAGGAATGTAAAGTCTATCATTTAAAAAATGATCAGCAAATTTTTGAGTTTTTTTGATCAGCAGATGTTAAAAGTTTTCATCTAAATTAGGAATGTAAAACCATTAAATGGATTAAAAATTAAGTATAAACAAACAAACCAATTAAGTAGTTTAATAAACAAATAGAACAATTAATCCAATTAATAAACAAACATCTTAGAGCAGAGTTTACCTATAAACAAACAAACCAATTAAGTATTTTAATAAATTCAAATATGGAAGAAATAAATGGATTAAAAATTCAATCAGCAGAATGTGTGATATGTGGTCAAATGGGTTTGCACTGTTTTCCCCCAACTGTGCAGCCAACCGAAGAATAAAAGAAAAATGTTGTTCTGTTTTGTAAAGAAGAAAAAAAAATAGAACAATTAATCCAAAGTATTCTTTTTTTTATACACTGATTTAGTTATTTAGATCTGGGTTTAAACCTAGATTCCTCTTCTTCTTTTTTTCGTTTAAACCCAAATCTGAAAAGAGAGAAAAAATATTACCTGGGCAGATTTGGGAGGACGTCGAACTTGTGTTACCTGGGTGGAATGACTCTTCAATCGTTGGTATACAGAGGGAGAAGAGAATACGTGGTACGGAGAGGAAGAGGGAAGAGGGAAGAGGGAAGAGGGAAGAGAGAATGCGTGGAAGAGGGAATGGCTGGAAGCAATAAAGTTTTGTTTGGATACAAGTTCTGTTTGGATATAATTGATAAGTTTTGTTTGGATGCAAGTTTTGTTTTTTAGTGAAAAGAGAGTAACTGGTATGTCAAGCAAGACTTTGATAATGAGTACTGCCATCTTGGACTGTTCGTTTACGAACAGTCCGTTTAAGAGCTTTATTGTATATATATATATTCATCAACATCTCCTTCTTTATACATTATTTATCCCAAGTATTTAATATTGATACATTAGAAATATATTTACTTTGCAAAAAAGAGAAAACATTAGAAACATATTTTTGCAAAATTTTGGGCATGTTAATATTGTCTTTTTGTGATGAAGTTGATTCATCTGTTCAATTTGTAGATAATTTTACTCTTTAACCACTTACTGTTTAACACATGAATTTGTTAGAGATTGCTAGATAATATTCGACTGAATTAATAAAGTACTTATTCAGTTATACTAGTTCATTATTTAAGTAGTGTATGGAAAATGTCTGTCAGAGAGATCTAGTTATTCCTTACTAGGTCAATCCTTTTTTTATTTTATTATTATTTATAAAAATTACTTGGCCATTATATTTCGTTCTGGAATAATTTTAAAGTTGAAGTTGTAACCAGGGTATAAATCATGTGATTCTACCTTTCATGTTTTCTTCACAGGCGAAATTTATTGGAGAAGAAGCTGGCTGATGCTGATGTCTCGGAGGAAGACCAAAACAACCTATTAAAGTTCTTAGAGAAGAAGGAAACTGAATACATGCGCCTTCAAAGGCACAAAATGGGTGCTGATGATTTTGAGTTACTGACAATGATTGGGAAGGGTGCTTTTGGAGAGGTAAACATAGTCTATGATATCTATGATAGTAAGTGTGCACAAGTGAACATATTTTCCTTTTTCCTAAAAATTGCAATTTTTAGCAGTTGATCTATATTAGTGCTAATTTAAATTCTTGTTTATCATTTGTATTTCTTTGCTGCTTAATGTTGCTAGTTGTTTCATCTTCACCAAGTGTATCATTATAGCTGTTTGCTCTTTGTAGCAAATAGTGGTCCTTTTTTGTTTAATGATCCAATCTTAGGTATCAACATAATTACACTTACCAAAAATAAGAAGAAAATAGAAAAGAAAAGAAAAGAAAAGGAATCAACAGAATTATCTAGTAGATGGTTGGTGCCTGTTCCAGGTATATACCTGGATCAGATATATACAATTCTGATGTAACCTATGTAATATATGTGAAAATTTAAACATTTTGTACCTAATAGATTCAAATTTATATCAAATTTGATGTCTCCTTTAGATTACTCTTGTGCAATTGAAATTTATTGCAATAAATGTTTAATGCACTTTATTCCTCCACCTATTGATTAATGAGGAATTTGAAGTATTAGGTTGGATAGTAACAAGGGAATCTGAATATATATATATATATATATATATATGTGTGTGTGTGTGTGTGTACGTATAACATAAATACATATATATATATATATATATATATGTATATATTGTTAAGCAAAATGGTAGAGACACATCCTAAATAAGCACGAATAATCTCAAATGTTGATATCTTAGAGTGACATTCTTAAATAGCTTAAAATATGAATTTAATAATCACTTAATGATTCATATTAAATATTTTATTTAATTAAATTTATTTTTCGCCAAAGATGTTGAATTGTAAAGACTCTGGAAATAACTTAAGAGTGTTTGGTTATTTGTGTCACAGGTTAGAATCTGTAGGGAAAAGGCAACAGGTCATGTGTACGCGATGAAAAAACTCAAGAAATCGGAAATGCTTCGTAGAGGCCAGGTGCGTGATTACGTGGTCTTCAGATGATATTATTGTGGCTCTCTGTTCATTTTATTTGCTGGTAATTAGCTTTTAAATCTTGTAGGTTGAGCACGTGAAAGCTGAAAGGAATCTGCTTGCTGAGGTGGACAGCAATTGCATCGTCAAACTCTATTGTTCTTTCCAAGATGATGAGTTTCTATACCTTATCATGGAGTATTTGCCTGGTGGAGATATGATGACTCTACTTATGAGAAAGGATACATTGACTGAATATGAGGCCAGATTTTATGTTGGTGAAACAGTATTGGCTATTGCATCTATCCACAAACATAATTATATTCATAGGTTTGCGACTGTTTCTGATTTATCATCTTAATACAGTATACTTCGTGAAGTGCCATTATTGGACTACTTTAGAATGACTTCTAGAGTTACTTTTTACAGAGACATTAAGCCTGACAACTTGCTACTCGATAAATACGGTCATTTGAGACTATCAGATTTTGGACTTTGTAAACCTTTAGACTGCAGTACTCTAGAAGAGAAGGACTTATCACCGGGAGAAAGCATAAATGGAACTTCAGGAAGTGATGAACGCCCTGTAGCTCCAAGACGAACACAACAGGAACAACTACAACATTGGCAGAAAAATAGACGGACACTTGTAAGTTTTCTAAGCTTTCTATAATTTGAGATACATTTTCTGTGCTTTTATTATTTCGTGATGGCTAAGTTGTTAAGACTATTAGCCAAGATATGCCTTCCCATGGGTGTTAATCTAAACAATATCCACAAAAAATGCATTATGTTGTGGATTTAATAAAAGATAGTGCATTATTTTTTCATGGAAAATCAATCCTTTCTCTAAAGTTTGATCTATATGTTTCTGGCATATGGATTTCAATACCTGGAAATTTTTCGTCTAACTTGTCATTGTGGACATTGCAGGCTTATTCAACTGTTGGTACACCAGATTATATTGCTCCAGAAGTTCTCCTGAAGAAAGGTTATTCGTTGGAATGTGACTGGTTAGTATTTCATACATGTTAATTTGAGGAGCCGGAGTCCGTTGAGAAAATATATTGAATTATTTTTCACATAGAATCTGAAATAACCTTTCTGTTCTTCCCATAGTTGCTCAATGTATTTATATTTTCAGTTTTTTTTGGGTATTAGTGTCATTAATGTTACTGGTGACAAAAGTAGACAAGTTTTTTATTTTTAAATTCTAAATTTCTTACCCAGAATAAAATGGATCTAGTATAGAGTCTATCCTTTTCAGATTGACATGCGACCGCCAGGACTAATTTATTGTGTTAATGCTCTGCAGGTGGTCACTTGGTGCTATTATGTTTGAAATGCTCGTGGGTTATCCACCTTTTTATTCTGATGATCCTATGACAACTTGTAGGAAGGTAATTTTATAGTTCTTCATATTTAAAGTAATGCCAGAAAATTTATCGGGGGTTGTCTAAAATATATTCATCATTTTACTTGAGTGGCCATCCTTGACTGTTGGGATTGTGAACTCAGTTTTTCAAAATGTGGTCATCTAATAGACATTCAAGATAATAGGATGGTCCTGCTTCCCTTTATGGTGTTGTAGTCTTTATTATTGTTAGGCATCCCACTATGATTATAGCTACTCCTGGTTTCTTGTGACATGTTACTCCAGTGAACTTCTGAAATGAATTGCTTGTTTCATATTTGGTAGGTTCATTATCGGATCATAAACACTTCTTTTGTAGTAGGTTATTGGTGATGTTGCTAGTTTAGTATCATCAACCTGCAGTTTTGCTTCATATACAACTCACATAGGCTACAAATGAACAACACTCATATTTGGAGAACTTGAAGAGGCCTTTTGGATTAAGACTGAATCTTTAAATTTCAGCTGATTGGCTTCATAAAATGTATCCTAAATATTGGGGAAACAGTTTTCTTGTCTTCATATATCATGAAGCTCCTTTTCTGAATATTTACACGCCTGCCTATGGATATGGATATATTCATAACTCAGAGCATCTCCAACAGCCTCTTCAAGTGAGATACTCGAATAGGTGAGTTACATCAGAAAAATCCTCTCCAACAACCTTTTCAACTTTAGTCATCAAATGTGCAACCTCATTCTCACTCTTCAAATCTGCAACCTGTTGGTCGATTTCACAATCAATATGAGCGTGCAAGTATACACGGTCAACAAGTAATAAAGTGAAAGTAGAGTATCGTTCCCACGAGGAATTATTTAATAGAAATCCCCAAGTACTAGTTCTTAACCAAACTAATTTTATTTAAACAATCAATTTAATGTTGTGAATTAAAATATATGATTAAACTACTACTACTACCACCACTAGTTGAAAATCAGGTTATGGAGATTTAAGATCACAACTTCACAATCACATGTTATTATGATCAGATCTAAATCTATATTTCATCTCCCGAATTTATATAAATTATCATGATAATTGTTAGCTAGACAATTAAACAAGTAAACACAATCATAATAGACAATCCATAGAATAGATCACAATCTATCTAATAAAATACAAATGATTTTGAATTTCCCGCTCACTTAATAAATCATCTGGGCCGTCCAAAGTTTGGGATAAATCCCACCGTTCATACATCTATCTAATAAAATACATCTATCTATCTAATAATCTAATAATAATTTAATAAAATACAAATGACTTTAAATTTTCCGCTTACTCAATAAATTATTTTGGTTGTTCAAAGTTTGAGATAAATCATATTGTCCATACAGTGCCGGAGGCACGGGACCCAACTAGTAATTAATAAAGAAGCATACTAAAATAAGCTATGCAATAAGATCCGTTGCAATCTTAAACAAGAATTTAGCTCATAATCATTGAATTAAAATCAAGAATCCACAACTGAATAGACATTAAAAGAAAAAAATAGAAGTACAGGAAAGAATGAAATCTGTTGTCTGCAAATCTGATGCTCCCCTATTGCTCCTACTCTTAATCTTCAATTATCTCCAAGTTGCTTTAATCTCAACAATCCAATATAAACTAGGGTTTATGTTCTAATCTAATGGAGTGTTTTATCTAATCTAATCTATTTAATCTCCCTTTATTCTATGCCTCACATCATGTATTTATAGGCTACAAGTCCAATTTCTAGCTTAAGAGGAAACCCAATCCAATTTGGAGTCAAAAAAGTATCAAAATTCGTCTTAAAACACGTCCCAACTTTTTCTAGCCCGACCCCAGCGCCCCGGCGCTGGAAAACTGCCTCCTAGTGCCCCGGCGCTGGAAATGGCCTATGTTTGGGCGCCCCGGCGCTGGGCCCTTTTTCGGGAATTTTCTGCTCTGACGTCCTTTGGGAAAATGGTCATAACTCTTCGTCTGAACTACGATTTCGATGATTCAAGATGTTCCGGAAAGAGGAGACGTAGATCTATAACTTTCATTTTTTGAGTTTTTTGAAATAAGGCTGGAACAATGCTGAAATTGGTTCTGAAGTGGCTGTTATGTAAATGACAAGCCGGAAATGCGAATCTAACAACCCCAAACGTCGATCCAAGTAACTTTTGTCCCAATTTCTACAAAACAATATAAAATATGCATGAATAGACACAAACACTTAAAAACTTTCAAAAGATTAAGCTCAAATGCATTCAATTAATGGGTATAAAACCCACTCCTCACAACCTCTTCTCACTCTTCAAATCTATAATTAAAGGCTAAAAACATTTATTGCGCTTGATGGGTTTGATGTACAACTCATTGAATTGAAGAGACTGATGAAACACAAAATATGAAAGTAACAAATAATGCTCTTCAAATTGTCACGTAGGTCAACAAACTTCAATTTGAAGAGTTTTTTTTACTACTACTCTTGGAGATGCTCTCATAAGAGGTGGATAATGCAGGACGAGGGGTGAGGAGGGATTAAAGAGGGTGAAAGAAGGGAGAAAGGAGAAGAAGAAAAACCATAGCCAAAGGCCACAATGGCATAAAGCCTCAATCTCAAATCAATGTACAACTCTAATTCAATAATGGGGATTTAGGCACTTTATATAGGAAATAGAGAACCCTAATTCCAATGTGATTCGAAAGCATAATTGAATGTGAAAATAAACTTCAATATAATAAACTCCTAATGACTACATTCCATAATTAAAATAGTGAAAGATATATTGTTAATACCTAACAAAAATACATAGAATCCCCTACAGTTTCCTAATTTATTTAAAAATAACAATATAAAATAATTTACTAATAAGCCTTTGCAATTTTCGTTAGTCTTCCTTTTCTGTTCTGCATCAGCAGAAATCTCAGCAGTAAACTAATTATAAAGGCAGTGGAAATTTTTTAGGATGGGCTTTGTCAAGCATAAATCTGTTCCAGTTTGTGGGCTTTGGGGATGGTAGCGCTTATTAAAAATATGTAGGTCACAAGTAGGTTGATACGATGGAGTCAAGTCAAAACCAGCTTTTTTGGTGGAACTCGGTTGTTAATATAGCCAGATCTGTTTATTTCCGTCGTCTTTTCCCCCTTTCTAACAATTATTTTCTAATAATGGTCCTGCTGATTTTATGGTGTTATTTTAAATCCTCTTATCTTTTCTTTTGCATCCTAGTACTGTTTCTGTTGTCGTTGATTGATTAAAGATTTTCAAGGAAATAAATTTGTTTTGACATGAGACAAAGCTTCTCAATCCCATTAACCACCCGAATTATTTGTCTTCTGAAGGATGTTATATTTCCTCATTCATGCAGATAGTAAACTGGAGAACACACTTGAAGTTTCCTGAAGAAGCACGACTGTCTTCAGAAGCAAAAGACCTTATCAACAAACTACTTTGTAATGTAAATCAGAGGCTAGGTTCAAAAGGTGCACATGAAATAAAGGTGTTGTATGGTGTGTCCTGTTCTATGTTATTGGATTTGTTCCGGAAGTGAGTCAGAAATAGATGGAGTTGCTTGCTTGTTTTATTTATTTATTTTTTTATTTCAGGCTCATCCTTGGTTTGAAGGTGTTGATTGGGACAGAATATACCAAATGGAGGCTGCTTTCATTCCTGAAGTCAATGATGAATTGGACACTCAGAACTTCGAAAAATTTGATGAGGTTATAGTGTTGATTTTTTTTTAATTAAAAAAAACATTTTTGTCAAGTTCTGTAGAGACATGGATTGCGTATTTTCTGCTGTTGACTATATTTCTGTTTTCTTCCCATTTTGCTGCGCAGTCTGAAAACCAAGTTAAGACTTCGTCAAAATCTGGTCCATGGAGAAAGGTTTGCTAACTTGTGCAACTACGTTCCAATGGTTATTATTTTGAAGCAATCCAAGTCTCAAGTGCTGCTTTAATCTTCACTGATTTATTTCTGCACTTGTAGTAGTTTTTCTGTTTCATGGAAATTTATAGTCGTCTCTAAAATTACTAAATTAGTCATTCCCAGTATTCTACCCATTGCTACCTACCAATTCAGATGAGTGGGAACTCTTTAGCTGTAGAAAATGACAAGGGACTTATTACGGGGATACTTAAATAGCCCTCTCTGCTCTACTTCCTGAATAGGCAAAAGAAGGGCAATTTAGGTTTATAGAAAATAATATTGCCACTGGCTTCTAAAATATCTTTGCAAATATTTCAATCCATTTTCAGTTACCAGACTACTCTTTCTCCATGTATACGTGTAAGGAAGTCAAGTACAGAGAAAAAAAAATGAGTTATTTGCTGTAGCATACAGGGGTTTAAACAATGATTTTTCACATAATGAATTGTGTGTTTTTTAATGACATGCTTGTAGTTCTCAGATTATAATGAGCTTTTGTCCATGCAACACTGGAGACAAAATGATTCTTATGATATGTTTCTCTCTGAGTGTATTTATCCCTATTTTGAACTGAAGAGCTATTGTGCACCTGCATGTCTCTGGGGAAGTGATGGCTATGTGAATTTGCTAGAATCTTTGTGGAAATTAGATGAATGAAACTTCTCTGCTGATAATGCCTGCTGTTGCTATATGAATTGACATATATATTATTTATTTTTCTTTCCATTCTGGCATCCCCAAACGAGCATATTGATATGTTAAGGATTGTAATTTTCTTTTTCTCCTTTTATCATATGTTATATCATTTGGGTTCTTTCCGATTCTTCTTTTGTTTCTACAGATGCTTTCGTCCAAGGATGTTAACTTTGTTGGTTACACGTATAAGAATTTTGAAATCGTCAACGATTATCAAGTTCCTGGAATGGGTATCTCTCCTCTCTCTCCCTCTGTGTGTGCGCCTTCTATGTATCTCTCTTGTTCACAGACTGACATGTGTGTGTGTGTGTGTAAGTTTCAAATACCACTTTGCACAGATGAAGCTTTTGAGCGTATCCATACTTTTTAGGTCCTTTGTGCATTCATGTTTCATAATGGAGACCCTATATGTGCAATAGACCCTGTATGCTTACCATTATAAGGACTAGTCATCCGACACACACTACACTACGTGTGTGTACAAAAAAAGAAAAGAAAAGAAAAGTTTAAAGATAAGAGATTATGAGGGAGTCGAGGAGTAAAAATAGGGATAAGAGAGTGAAGTAGAAGAGAGGGGGAAACAATGTGATGTTTTAGCATAAAAATAGGGAGGAGTTATACAAGTTGGGATAGATTTTTATTAGGATAACCGTCATTTATTTTTGTGTAATGTTAGGGGTCTCAAATGACATGACATTGAATATTTTAATAATAATTTATGGCATAGTCAATATCTACCCAACTAATGTTTTGGTAACACATTATTTAAGTCCTTTTTGAGACCAAATATTTGAGACTCCTAGCATCACCCTTTATTTTATTATATTTTATACATTACACAGCTTAACCAAATTCAACTCTCCCCTCCCTCTATAATATAGATTCTGTATGCACATGTGATTTTATATAAATGAGGACTCTGTATCTAAATTTGATTATACATTTTGCTTAGCTAGATATATGTGGGTGCATACACGTCTTCTTAATATGTATACATTCTGAATATATGCATATTCAAAATTTAATGTACATGTATTTTGGGCATGCCTCAAAGTCTGTGCCTCAAACAACTAAGAGTATAAAAAAAACAACCATAAAAGAGTATCATTTAAACTGGGTCTGAGAGAGTAATATTCTTTACTCGTGTAGTTTGAAGTGATTAAACATTGTTCCCGTTTATGTGATTGAAGTAATTTTACTTGAACAAGTCATAACATAAATTGAAAATGTGGTTTCACTTTTCTTTTTCTCTAGCTTTTATAGAACCAATCAAATGGCTTAAAGTTGCAGAAATGTCTATTAAAACAGTCTTTGCACATTTCTTAATCCATCTTATAAGCTTTCAAGTTGTTCTTATTGTTGACTAACTTCAAAGTTTGATATTTGCCTCGTCTCGTGACTGATTCTGTTTATGCTTTTTCGCAGCTGAATTAAAGAAGAGAAACACCAAACCGAAAAGACCAACAATCAAGTCACTCTTTGGTAGGCTTTTACATTTTGTACTTGTAATAATATCTTGAAAATATTAAAGGTTTATCTATTGTCACTCTTGGATGTAGTATGCATTTTCAAACGACATCATCGTCATGATTCTGATAATTAGATGTGAACATGGGACCAATGAATTAAAACATTGGAGGAACTTGAGTACTACGTAGAATCTCTTTGTTGAGAGTTTGCATCTTTTCCAAGGCTGTGAAGCTCACTTACAGCTGGTTTCACTAGGTTTTGTGAGCATTTGGTCATTTTTCTTGTAATGATATAACCTCTGGAGAATGATCCATTAGATGCCATCTAACATCCGGGGCAAGACCTTGAAAAGTATTTGCACTACCTTCCAGTACTGTCACTCCCGAAAGTATAGTGCAAAACACCTTCAAAGCCTCAAAGGTGGGACCCTCGAAATTAGATGGCATCTAATGTTAGCTGTGGATCACTTCCCATATGGGGAATTATTTATTGCTTGCATTGGCTATAGGCCTTCTTTTAGTCAGCAAATCTATAGCTGTCCACGTAGATAGTGAAGGGCCAGATTTAAAAATTAACAGTGTATTCCACTATTGTCCGTTGATCTTCTTTATAGTAGTGCGCTCTTCTACGATAATGCCTACCTGTGCAGCAATAAAAACTAGTGGAGCTCCTGCTCTCTTCCTCTCTTTCTTCCTCTGTGCTCTTTTTTCTCTCCTGCTCCTCTCTCTCTCTTCCTCTCTGCCACTCTATTATGCAAGGTCTGATGCATGCCCTCTCCAAGTGATCACTTGAGGCAGGGGAAAGGGGCTTTAACTATCCCAGATAAGGTATGAGCAGAAATAAAGCAAAGAAATGTGATTACAGAAAGGGGAAGAAGCAAAGTCAGGGAATGTAGAACAAGCAAAGTCAAGACTTCTAGACATCAAAAGGAGAGATCTTTTTCCTGCAAAAACTGTTAAAGAAAAGGGAAAGAAGTTGACAAAAATGGTGGTAGGTGGTCGGTGGTCGGTGGTGGGTGGTGGGTAGTGGTGCTTGGGGGTGATGGGGGTATAGACGGTGGTTTGGCTGTGGGCAGAAGGGTGTTCGAGCAGAATGAGAGGGAAAGAGAGCAGGAGCTCCACTACTTTTTACGACGGACAATTTTGCAGCATTATCGTAAAAGAGGCCTTCATTTAAAAAATAACTTAATCTGCAATTCTTAATAGCGGAGAGCACTTGTAATTCTTAAATATTGGCTGCTGCTCCAATCTGTCCTTCAGCACGAATGCACAAGAACTGTGTGTGTGTATATAATATTCATAGAGAGATAGTCAGTTCAAGGTTTGTAGTAGGACTGAATCTTATTCTTGATGTTTCTGATTATGTTGGGTTTGTGTGTTACAGAGGATGAGTCTGAAACATCAGATACAGCTGATGAACAAAAGTCGCAAGGAAGCTTTTTGAATCTTTTGCCTCCTCAACTAGAAGTTTCTGAGAATCAGAATAGCAAGTCCATTTAACCAACCCCTTGCTCATCTCTCCATGACATCTAATACTGCTCCATCCCATTGAATCAATTCAACTTCAAACTTTTTGAGTGATTAATTATGGCAAGAGAGCTACCACCCCTTTTTGTTATTTGGCTGGTAGTTGATGTTTGGTGGTGCTGGGCTTTGAAGCTGCAAATCAGCTGGCAAGTTTCCTTTTTGTTTGGTCCCAAAATGGCAAAATCTCCTCTCTCCCTTCAATTTATTTATTTCTTGTCAAAACTCTTGAGATAGCTTAGAATGTAATTTTTATTCTTTCCCACCTATCAGACCTAGAAGATGTAATGTACAAAAACAAAAACAAAAAGCATAGCACTTTTTAACTGGTGCCAACATTTTTTTAATTTCATTTGTAATTTATTTATTGCTAGCGAAAGAATATTGTTCAATACCACGTCTTTTTTCCATTATTGTTGGGCCATTACTTCTTGATCCTGTAAATGTGAGCAACTAATGGGATTGATCGAAAACAAAACTAACTCATTCTTTGGGCATGGCTTTCATGGCCAAGTATGGTGGTGCTAAAACACCATTTTTAGTGCCATTTGTCATTACAGAATCTGCATATAATAATGTAACCTCATTTTCTGTCCCTCTCAATAATACATAAATATTAGTACAAGAATATATACTTGACTGCTAGCTGATCATTTAGGATTTTCTTAATTTGTTTATATAATATTTGCCAGTCTTGGTGGACGTACTAGACCAAAAAGGATTTTTTTTTAATTATTATATTAAATTATTGGTCCCTCAAATAACAGTAAAACGTAGGAATTATGCTTAATGGTATACGTATCCAGAACCTGAACACGTACGACGAATTGTGTTTACTGGATATACACATACATAATTAACTTGAAACCGCCGGTGGTCCATGCATGCAACGGAAACACCAGCAGTTCACAATTGGCTCAAGTCAACAATTAGCCAAACAGTTTGCGTGCATGGCGGGCGGTATTTTATATTAATTCATCTGTAAAATTATTTTATCTCACTACAAACTGTTTTGACACATTGTTAACTAGGATCAATTTTTCCTAGCTGAAATGAATGACAATTTCAAAGTTATTTTTAAAATATATTTTTAGTCTTAAAGTGGTATTTTATGTTGATTGACCGATTTGACTCAACCCGATCTATTTTGATTCAACCCCAAATTTTAATATTTTTAAATAAAATAAATATTTTAAATACTCTAAAATTAAATTTTTTTAAAAATAATAATTATATTTAATATTTGAAAATAAAATAACATTATTTAAAAATTTTAAAAAAATTTATTTTTAAATATTTATTATTTTTAATATTTTAAAAGAACATAATATTTTTAAAATAATAATTATATTTATATGTTCAATTATATTTATATTTAAAACAATTTAAAATAATAATTATATTTAATATTTTAAAATAAAATATTTTTTAATAATTTTAGAAAAGATATTATTTTTAATAATTAAAATAAAATATTATTTTAAAATAATAATTATATTTAATATTTTAAACTAAAATATTATTTTTAAAATAACAAAACTTTTTTATATTCAAAATAAAATATTGTTTTAAAAATAAATATTATTTTAAGGAAAAAATATTAGAAACTTTTATTTTTTTTCAAAAATGAGTATAATTTCACAAAATATAGATTCATAAAAACTAAAGTTAATTTTTTTTTAAAATCTTCATTATTTTTATGAAAATTTTCAAATCTTTAAAAAATAAAAATAAAATTATTTTTATTTTATGAAAATAAAGTTTTATTTTTTTAAATCTACGATTTATAAAACTTTACTCAATTTTTTAAAAATGAAATTTTTTCTAAATTTTTTTCTTGAAAATAATAATTATTTTTAAAACCTTTTAATTTATTCGTTTAAAAAAATTGAAACGGTTTTTTTATTTATCTTTTACTATTTTTTGTATTTTTATTTATATTTTTAGTTTTTTTAAAAAAATCTAATATTAAGAATACATATAATAATGGTAAAACTTTTAAATTTTTTTATCTAAAAAATAAGTTTTTGCATAACAAATGAAAAAAATCTACTTTTTTAAATAAAGGTTTTTATATTTAATTTTTTTTGAATCTATATTATATAAAATTTTACTCATTTTTGAAAAATAAAAGTTTTTAATATCTTTACCTTAAAATAATAATTATTTATATAACTTTTTAAAATAATATTTTATTTTAAAAATAAAAACTAATTATTATTTTAAAATTAATTTAAAATAAAATTTTATTTTAAAATAACAAAAATAATTATTATTTTCTAATTATTTAAAATAGATATTTTATTTTAAAATATTAAATATAATTATTATTTTAAAATTATTTAAAAATAGTATTTTCTTTTAAAATATTAAAAATAATATTTTTTTAAAAAATTATTAAAAAAATATATAATACTTTTACCAGTGATTCTACTTGGATAAGTTATAAAACTCATAGATCTAACTCTAGGACTTGACCACACTCAAAAATTTGAAATATAATAGGAGATATGGTCAATTGAATTTCATGTTACGTTTTTACCAAAATCTGATTTTTCAACCCTTTGTGATTTCTAAGAAACTTTTATGTTTTCACATAATAACCAACATAACTCATCATAACACTTACTAATACTTCATATACCCATGATTTTCATCAGTCCAATACTTTTATTATGACTCTCATCATAATCAACAAAAACAGATCTTTTCCACAATTTAATAAGGAATGAATACAAAAGATCATTTACCATGCATGCGATAGAGACCGTATAGACAGGTTATTCCAACAGAATAATAAATAACGGAACCATGTCAGGTGAAATTCACACCGACAAGATGTTCCACAGAATAAATGAATAATAAAAATAGAACCAGGTCCGGCGTAAAGCACACACAAGATATTCCAATAGAATAATAAAGACGGAACCAGGTAAGGTGAAATTCACACCGACAGGATATTCCAACAAAATATTAAATGCAGAATAATAAATAATGGAACTAGGTCCGGCGTAAAACGCACAGACAGGATATTCCGACAGAATAATAAATAATAGAACCAGGTCCGGCGTAAAACGCACGGACAGGATATTCTGATAGAATAATAAAGAATGAAATAATAGAAGAATTTCACCATGTATGCGGTACTTCGCATAACCAGGTTATTCCAACATAATAATAAAGAATGAAATAACAGAAGTTCTCTTCATGAAGATCAAAGAAAGAAATAATACACCTTACAGGTACAACAAATAATATCCCTTACCTTAGAATAAAGCTGGATACTGGAATAGAAATGTAGCAGACTTCTCTTCTTCTTTCCCTTTATAGATTTTTTTCTCTATAGCTTCTCTCTATAATAAATGCTCTATAGCTTTGGTGAATTGGTGAAAAATGAAGTAAGAATGAGCTTCTATTTATAGGAAAATATAGTTTCAATAATTGCACGTTTTAGGGCTCAGAATATTACAGTACAATACCTCCAACTTTTCCTTTATTTTTAATTTAGTCATGCAAGTATTATCAAACTTGCACCACCTCTCCTAATAGTAAATAATGTGATTCAATAATAAATTATGTGAATCAATAGTTCTAGACATGTGAAAATACGAATTACAATATAGTACCTCCATCTATATCTCTATTTTTAACTTAGTCATGCAAGTATTATCAATCTTGCACCAACTCCCCTAATAGTAACAAGAATGTGAAATAATAGTACACATATGTGAACAAATAGTTATAATCATGTGAAATAATAGCAATCAATTGCTCATTTATCCAGTTAAATACCCGATTGGTCAATATAATCTCCAGACGTCAATTATTATCGAAATAAATGTCGATTTTCACTAACACAAATAATTTCAACACAATGAAACTATTTTTATCAAAAATATAAATTTTGAAATTTTAAAGTTTGACTTTTTCCAAAAAAGTCAACTATTGACTTTTTGACCAAATAGTAAAAATCGACAAATTTTGTGTTTATACTCTATTTTTACTAATTTCATCGTTCCGGACTCAAATATCACGTCCGCGTCTCCAAATTCAACTCCAAGCACAACTTCAATATTAATAACATTCATCATAAATATTATAACTCACAATATTTATCAACCAGGTCGTTCCTAGGAAAGAGGGGGCTTTCCAATAAGGATTTCTCCCTATTGGCGTGCAATTAGGTGACCAAACCTCTCATTGACAGAACTTCTAGACATTGTAAATATTATAATTTAATAATATTAATAACTTTGTCGTCTCAATTATTGATTTAATAAAATAACATATTATGCAGATGATACTGTGACAATAATCGAATCAATAATATGAGAGATATGATGCAACAATTACTATATCAATAATTGAGTATAACTGAATGACTTCTCACGTAAGCATCAATAACCAATACCGTGTGCCACTATGCCACCAAGCGTATTACTGTACTTTTACTACCGAGTAGTTCAACAGTATTAACGGTAAAACTTTCGCCATTATTTTCAATAAAATACTTTTGTCGTTTTCTCAATCCGACAATAATTCCGTTGTGGGTTCACCAATGATTGTACCGTCGTACGGATATTACCCGACAAAAAGAATATTTCCCGACCAATCGAATATAACATAACAACTTGCATACTTTGCAAAATTTATAAATACTATCCACAACTATAATATTATATCAAATCCATACCATAATATTAAAAAAAATATATTTCGAGAAATATAAATCTTAATTTATTCATAAAATCTGGGATCTCAGACCAGCTCCTTGAACTGCTTAGCAGTGACCATGTGAGAGTTGTCAGTGTTTTCACTTGCATTTTGAACAGGAGTCTCTCTCGCCCGATGTTGCATGAATTGCATAAAGTCTCTGAATATCCCATCGTTCATCATCTGATTGGTGGTGTTGTTTACCTGAGGATTATTGTCTTCCTGATGCACATTATCCTGGGTATTGATCGTTGGTGACTCAACGATCTCATGTGTTTCATTGCTTATCTCGACATTTTCAGATGCCATTTTCAAACACTGCCTTAAAATAAGGGTTAATTGACATGCCACATATTATCCCTATATAATTCTGACTTACCAATTAAATAACAAATAAACTTAGGTAGGTTATAGTAGCGAAGAAATTACCCGTCTCTCTCCTCCTAGTTCCAGTCTCACATCTTAGCCAGGGATCATTTTGATACCAACTGTGATGACCCAAAATAGGAATACTTCACCTATTTTGAGTCGCCAAATACATGGTATAAAATACAAATACAAACTTAATTATACAACATGAGCTGATAGTTTTTACACGAATATTATCTTCTAGACAATATTCAAACTCAAATGGAGTCCTCATTACAATTATTATCATAATATTTCATAGAATAGTGAGGAATACTATGACACCATCTCGGACCATCACTCCGTTCCCCGACTAGTCCCGGTTATGTTCTCATATCCTGAAGAGAACAATGAAAGCAAAAGGATGAGCTCAACTAACACAGTAAGAAATATTATAACTAAGATAATGCAGAATAAATTATCATTAGCCTTCAACAGTGTTAAACTGATAAAATATAATAAACATCAAGTTTAACTGCAGCGGAACTAGCAATCCATTAGAAGAGTCAAGTAGGGCATGATATCTACTATCTTCTATGATTTAAAAAAGTTTATCATCAATTTTATCGCTGAGACTCAGCTTAATAAATAATCAACATCATCGAATCATCCCTACACTACGGTGAAAGATATTCATTAGTGTCACGACCACGAATTATCCATGCACTACGGGTCAAGGATATTCGTTTTTTCACCAATGGTCATTATCATGCCAACCACTGTCCATCAATGCACTACGGGCCAATGAGAACCTTTACCACGTCAGTTGTAATATTACGGTCATGATTATACCGAATAATCCTTGGTCATAATCATACCAATCCACATTCCATCTATGCACGTAAGCCACAGATGACTTTCATCACAATATAAGCATGAGGATGATGACAATGATATAAGAATTCAATTAAAAGAAAACAAAGGATAAATTTTTAAAGATTTATAATTTAATTTATCTAGAATTCAATAATGTTCAAATTGTCAACATGATACTGCTTTGTGGAATAAAATTCAAGAATAATATTATAACAAAATGATTTGAACAGAAAAGAAATCAATTTTTGTTATGAATAGTACCCCGGGTGAATAGTACCCGAGTGAATAGTATCCCGTGAATAGTAAGTACTTCATGCATGAATAGTACTCATAAATAGTACTTTATGAATAGTACCCAAGAATAGTATTTTGTGAATAGTACTCGTGAATAGTACTCCGGCATGAAAAGACCAATAATTATCAAGAATGCTCAGACTAATACTTCCATGAAAAGATATTGGATGAAGCGCAAATATCAAGGATATTCTACTAATTTCACGTAGTATAGAAGCAATACTTTAACAGAATGAGTGTAGAATTAGAAATACGAAACAAAATAATATTACTCACATACTACAGAGTATGGAAGAAAATATTATTTCTTACGAATACTGAAAAAATAATATCCCTTACCTTAGAAGAAGACTAGATACTGAAATAGTGAAGTAGCACAATACTCTTCTTCTTTCTCTCTAGCTATAGCTTCTCTCTCTATAGCTTCTCTATCTATAGCTTCTTTCTCTATAATAACTCTTGTGAGTCTTAGTGAATTGGTGAGAATGAAGGAAGAATGAACTTCTATTTATAGGAAAATATAGTTTCGATAATTGCACGTTTTGGGCTCGAAATATTACAGTATAATACCTTCATCGTTTCCTTCATTTTTAATCTAGTCCTGCAAAGTATTATCAAACTTGCACCACCTCCCCTAATAGTACATGCATGTGAATCAATAGTACGTACATTCATGTGAATTAATAGTTCTATACATATGAAAAAATAGTTACAGTATAGTACCTTCATCTATACCTCAATTTTTAATTTAGTCATGCAAGTATTATCAATCTTGCACCACCTCCCCTAATAGTACATGCATGTTATTTAATAGTACATATATATGAACAAATAGTAATAAACATGTGAATTAATAGTAATTAATTGCTCATTTATCCGATTAATTACCCGATTGGTCAATATAACATCCAAAAATCAATTATTATCGAAATAAATGTCAATTTCCACTAACACTAATAATCTCAACACAATGGAAATATCAATTTTATTTTTAATCAACACGAACTTATTCATCATTAATATTATAACTCACAATATTTAACAACCAGATCATTCTCAAGAAAGAGGGGGCATTCCGATAAGAATTTCTCCCTATTGGCGCGCAATTAGGTGACCAAACTATTTTTCTCAACAGAACTTTTTAGACATCGTCAATATTGCAAATAATAATATGAATAACTTTGTCGTCTCAATTTTTGATTTAAAAATATAAAATATTATGCAGATGATCATACTGTGACAATAATTTAATCAATAATATGAGAGATATTATGCAGCAATTACTGTAGCAATAATTGAGTATAACTGAGTGACTTCTCACGTAAGCATCAATAATCAATACCGTGTGCTACTATAAAACCACGTATATTATTGTACTTTTACCACCAGGTATTTAAATAGTTTAACGATAAAATTTTCGCCGTTATTTTTATAAAAAGATATTTCCGTCGTTTTCTAACTCTGACAATACTTCCGTTGTGGGGTCCACCAATTATTGTGTCGTCGTACGAATATTCCATGTTAAAACGAATATTCACCGACCAATCGAATATTTTATAACCATTTGCTTTTTTGCAAAATTTGTAATTATAATCTACAACTATAACATTATATCAAATCCACATCATAATATTTAAAAATATATTTCGAAAAAAAATAATCTTTATTCATAAAAATTGGGATCTTACACGTCGCTTCAACCAGATCGAAGCTAGAGAAAAAGAATTGGAAGCTAAGATCCAACATCTCAAATACGAACTAAATGAAGCCGAGCAACTCTAAGATGAACTCTACCACGCAAAACTCAAGATGTATGTCACATAGTAGGATATAAGAAGGAACAGAGTTTTCATTCCAACACCACCTTCTAGTACTGCAACAAACTTGAAGGCAAAGTGAAGACTGAAAAACAGAAGGTTGCTAAAGAGCAAGAACACCATAAAATCCTACTATCCGATAACTAAACCTCTAAACAAGAGAACGAAGAGATGAAGAAAAACGCCGAGACAATGATGAACCAACTCCATAAAATACATGATAGGAAAAACATGATCGGCTTCTTCAATGCCAAGGAAAAAGAATTCGTGGAATACAAAGCCTTGGGTCCTCTACTCACAGAAGAGAGGAAGCAACAAATATGTCAAGAGTACCAGAAGTCTCCTGAACTAACCAAAAAAGTAATGCAATAGTTCGAAGACGGTTACTAGAGTTCTCGAGACAAAGATAAAAAGAGGATACATGCTAGCTACCGGTCTAAATTCAACTATCCTGGACTCCTCCAATAATGAGGCTGAGGTATAACAATTGCTTCCTTCTCCGTTTTATGTAACCCTGACCTCATTATGTAAAATATATTTTGGAAATATAACTTGTTTTGAAAATTGAATGTCTATTCCATACATGTATTAAAATATTATAAGAGATCGTTGGAAGAACTGAACACTTGGGCCATTGATAAGACTATTTATTTAAGTAAACTAAATAGAAAGAATTAAGGCGTTCATTCGGGAAAACTGAAGGCTCCTTAAAAAGAAGTTAACATACAGTGCTCGTTAAAAAGCTGAATACTCATTTAACTTATAATAAAGAATTTATTTGTTCGGCAGAACTGAATAAGTAATGTAAGAATATTCGTTTCGGTAAACTGATTAATAAAAAAAGACATTCATTTAAAAACTGAATATCCATTAATATAATTTGTAAAAAATTTACAGTCTTCAAACCGAACTACTGATAATATTTTCTAAGTCTTCCTACATGCCAAGTGTTCCTGATTTCTGTTCCATTCATTACTCAAAATCGATAGATACCTGATTTTGACACTCCAATATATAACCTCATAGGATACTTCCCAATTAAGCATCAACTTCCCAATTTTGGGGCATCGAAGACTCCACTTTCCGAAGAACCAGATTCCCAAGGAGCATGTAGAATCATCTGGAGATCATCTATCTCAAGGAGTCGAGCCAAATATTGTAACAACATATTATACATCCTTAATTATTTTCCCCAAGGTATATATGAATCTTAACCATTTTTTATAAGATGACATTCGATTTGGGATGAAAAAATATACGGAGTATATATGAGATAACGTGAACCAATTACCATGTATTGTAATTAATTAAATTACATTTAAACTCCACAATTCATAAATTAATTAGAGATATACTTACATCATCATGCTAGCTAGTTAGTAGTAATCCAAAACTATGTACGTGACCAAATTAATTAATTTATGATTTTCGTTATATAATAATTAATTAAGTGGCCAGTGATTATGATCCACATTCTTGTAGAGGACATATCTTTCCCAAGATAAAATTTAATTTTCTAGTTACTAAGAGCTAACAAATTAATTAGAATAATGATTATGATCCATGCATCACAAGAGTCATTTTTTATGTTTTATATATTGCAGGCAGTTGTTTCCACATCTTTCTAACCCCACTCATATCCATAACGTTCTAATCTTCCTCCTTTTGACATAATATTTATTCCAGTTTGCTGGGAAATCAAATATGCCAGAGCTTTCATGACTAGCCTTTATATATTATTTATTCCATTTTGCTGGGAAACGAAATAGGCAAGAGCTTTCATGACTACCCTATATATATATATATATATATATATATATATATATATATATATATATATATATATAATAAACAATCATTTTAATTAATTAATGAAAATCACTACCAAACTAGGGTAAGAATTTGGCAATTAGCTGTTCAACTTCATCTATATGGTTTCACTATGCCGGCCATAATTAATAGTATGTGATATTCGAATAAACAAGTAACCCTAATTTAATTAAACTTTTGCTTTATGATCAATGACCAATTCTTCTTTGCTCATTTAATTTAATTAATTCTTTAGTCATCCCCATCCCCTTGTCAACTTCACCTTCATATATGGCCTGCAACTCTCCTCTTTCATCCTAGCTGGCTCCCACCATATTTAATTTTATTTTAGAATTTTTGACTACGTGTTTGATTAACAAATTTGAAAAATATATTCTCTTAAAGTAAGAAAAATAGGAAACTCTTTAGTGTGCTTATATATATGTAAAGTAAAAGTAATTTTTTTTTGAGAAGTAATGTTGCACCAACAAATTAAAGACTATTCGTATCATGCATAGACATTCTTCGCATTAAATAAAAATATCAATTCTCCCTTTTCAAAAAGAAAAAAAGCATTATATTTTTGTTGGTGTATAATTTTTCTTCTTAAAAGTAGAAAGCGCAAAACGTTTTCCAAACACATAATATTTTGAAATTATTAAACAATATAAAAAGCTATATATATATATATATATATATATCCAAATATGTACAATAAATATATATTCAATCTCCCTCCCATTCTATTTCTCTCTCCCACTCTTAGACTCTATATATTGTCTCAAAGATATAAACCATCAAATAAACTTTGTCATCTGATATATTTATCATGACCAAAGGTGGTTTTGAAGTAGGTCATGGAGCTCTGGACATAATCCAACCCCATGATCAACAATGGGACTACACATCAGTTGGATTTCCAGCTGCAGGGGCTAATAATAGTTCTAACCCTTATTATAATAATTCCAAACCAACCCTCACCGTTTTCCCGGAGAGGAATGAACTCTCCGAGTGGGTGGAGCATGTCACCAGACAACTCATCGAAGACTCGCCGGAAAGCGCCACGAACAGCAGCTGCTTGCAGAGTACTGACAACTCAACAATGGTGTATGAGGATAACATTGTTCCAACACTATTGGGTGAGTTGAGGCCAAGAAAAATGGCCAAAAGAAATCATAATTCTTCCGATCATGCAAATGCAAATTATAGAGACCAGCAAGCTGTTCAATGGTGCAATGACCTAATAATTAGTGGTGGTGGAGATACTACTTCTACTACTACTACTACTACTACTACTACTAATATTAATATTAATCAAACTAGCTTAAGTAGGTTAGATGAGCATGGTTTGAGTTTAATAACACTTCTTTTGGAGTGTGCAGTTGCTATTTCAGTTGATAATCTTGGTGAAGCCCATAGCATGTTACTTGAGCTAACCCAAATGGCTTCCCCTTATGGGCCCTCTTGCGCTGAAAGAATTGTGGCCTATTTTGCCAAGGCCATGTCTAGTAGGGTTATCAATTCATGGCTTGGAATTTGTTCCCCTTTAATCAACCAAAAAAATGTGCATGCTGCTTTCCAAGTCTTCAACAACATTTCCCCTTTCATCAAATTTGCACATTTCACTTCCAACCAAGCCATTCTCGAGGCATTTTATCGTCGCGACAGGGTTCATATCATCGACCTTGACATCATGCAAGGCCTCCAATGGCCCGCACTTTTTCACATCCTTGCCACACGCATGGAGGGCCCACCCCACGTGAGGATGACCGGAATGGGGAGCTCGTCGGAGCTCTTGATCGAGACGGGGAAACAGCTCTCCAACTTCGCCAAACGCCTTGGAATGTCGTTTGAATTCCACCCTGTTGCAATGAAATTTGGGGACATAACCGATATTTCAACGCTCCAAATCCGAAGAGGCGAAACCCTAGCGGTGCATTGGCTACAGCATTCATTATACGATGCCACAGGACCGGATTGGAAGACAGTGAGGCTACTCCAAGACTTGAACCCTAGGGTTGTCACATTGGTGGAACAAGATATATCTCACGGGGGATCATTTTTGGACCGTTTTGTGGGTTCCCTCCATTTTTATTCCACCATTTTTGATTCTTTAGGGGCATTTATGCAAAGTGATGACTCGAATCGCCATCGTGTTGAGCACGACCTTCTTATAGGGAGATCAACAACATAATGGCAATAGGCGGACCGGCTAGAAGTGGGGAAGATAAGTTCAAGCATTGGAGAGGTGAACTGGGAAGGAATTGTTTTGTGCAAGTTCCTATGAGTGGGAATTCAATGACACAAGCTCAACTCATATTGAACATGTTTCCTCCTACTCACGGATATAGTCTTGTACAAGGAGATGGAACACTTAGGCTAGGATGGAAAGATACTAGCTTGTTTACTGCCTCTGCTTGGACTTCACATGGTTGTTGATAGATACGAAGTAGATTAATTTGATTGTTATTTCTAATTAATTAATTTGTTCCTTCTTTTCTTGGAGTGGCCTGTTTGATTAATTTTATATGATGGCTAGCTAGAGGTAGGTAGTTTATGATGATCATGTAGATCTTAATCTAGTTTTAGGGACATTCATGCATGCTGGATGTTTAGGTGTTATAATTAATTAAGTGATTCAAACTTAATTAATGGAATATATATATATATATAGTAATTAATTCTGTGTACTTCTTAATTAATTTATAGATCATCCATTTCTCATGTATCATATTTTTCAGTTGCCCGCATCAAATTCTTATTTGATATTCATACAAAGTTTGACCAACAATAAGAGCAAGGACCAAAAGATTCAAAACTACAGGAAAAGCTCATTAATATATAATTAAAATACTACTGTATACCCTCAAAGTGCTTTTCTAGATAAACATAAATATATTTAAATTTTACCTATTTAATCCCTTAATTCTCATGTACATTTATAGTTTTTGACCCTAAAAACATCTCTCTTAATTTTGAGTAACATATTTAGTATTGTCTTGAAATTTAATAGTAAAACAAGAGTTGTCAAAAATAGTGTGTAATTAACGGTAGTACGTGTCCTAGACAAATTAACTTTATGCTTTAAATCAAATCAAATCAAATCAAAATTAGATGATTAAAGAAAACTGTAGTGTTAATTAACGGAGGGAGTTGGATCCATTCCATACCGGCATTCAGCATTTTAGCAAGATATATGCATGCCAGGCCAGCTAGCGTAGTATTAGTACGTTGTTACCTACCCTAGCAATTAGCATGCTCAATTACGTACCAGAAAAATGACCAAAATTCCACCTCATTTTCATCCAATATATCTTTTAATTATACACCCGTGATTTAAAGGTTTGTTTTTCGTCTTCTTTTGTTTTAGACAATATTATTGAATTTAACTATTATGATCGAGCTGCTGTTTTTACAGCAAAATATGAATTTTGGTAGAGGTTTAAAACATTGGAAAAATTATTTAGTCTTTTTTCTTTTTATACATGAATTATTCTAATTATCATGTTTGAGTATCCATGAAAAAAGAATATGATTGATGAAGAGACTGAAAGAACAGATGGACAAAATTAAAACATATATACAGGACGTGTGTGTGTATATATATATATATATGTATATATATATAGTCCGGCTCTTTCCAACTTACTAGAGGGAGAGAGCGAACTAAGTGCAAATCGATTATAACGATAATTTTTTTTATGACTATAACATAAAAAATTAATTTTCTATGCTATAGTACAATCCCGATCATATGTAATCAATTAATTACAAAGCTCTAGCAAACTTTCGTACAACTGCATGCAAACCACGTAGGTATACGCACTTTCCTTCTAAAGTATTATATATATATATATATATATACATCTCTATGTATTTATATTAAGAATATATATAAATCTTTAAGCTTCTTATCTTCTTAATTCCATTTTGCAAACAAATTAAAAAATTAAACAACACGCGCGACGTTGGAACTCAATGAAAAGTTGAAGAATATTAGTATAGAATTATGGTATATTATTCAAACGGGGAAGTATAATGATAAAAAAAAAATTATGTACTTCAATTATCATTTTCATAAAAATTATTGAAAAGGATATAATGAGCGAATTAAATATTACTCCAATAATTAATATACATTTCAAAATACAAATAAATTATTGTGAAATGAAATTATTTACTTCAATACTAAAATAAGTATATCTACGAGTATATATTTATTTATTTGCACCCAGCTAATTGGGGATAGAGAGTATAAATACAACTAGTAATTAAGAAAGAGTCTAATTTGACCACCTAATCCAACTTGCTTTCCATATATATATATACAGCTAAGCACTTGAAGACAATATTAAATGTTTTTGGAGTTTTAAACTATATCTAATTAATACTCATAAAGTTGGAGGGAGGTTTTTGTAAACAAATTTCTGATTTTTAAAAATGCCCTCAACTTTTAAGTTAAATTTTTTTAAAAAAAATTATTTAATTTAAATAACGCATACCTCACTTTTAAGTTAATTTTTTATAATTTAAATAATAATTTACACATGTAGCGTTTGAATAATAATATTATTTATGTTTTAAAGTATTACTTATTTTAGAGAGAGAAAGAGAGAGGCATGCACTTGCATCAGATAGAAGTATATTCTATGTCTATTTAACTGAAATATGGTAAAATATATATATATATATATATATATATATATATATATATCCACCTGCTCACCTTCACAATACTCCAACCCCACCCACTCACGCACCCACCCACTCACCCACCCACCCACATTTTGTGTTTCTTTCTTTCTTTCTTCTCATTATTATTATTATTATTATTATTATTATCAATTTAATTATTCAACTCAAATCACTTTCTCTCTCTCCAATTTCATTACTTTCTGCAACAAAATCCATTGTTTCTCAAATACATTTTCGTCTTTTTATCTTTGTTTGATTCCTCAATCCTCGCTCATTTGTTCCCCCACCCATTTTCTTCATTCCTTAGAAATTTTATTTGCTCTAATCAATGACGTTGGATATGATGTTTCTGAAATTAGTATTTTTATTTATCATCCCTTGTTGATGATATAGGGTTTGCAATAATCCAAGGATGTAGTTCGATAAGGACATAAGGTGGTCAGGTTATTGATTGTGAATTGCTCAACAAATTCCAAATTTGTTGCCGTTAGAATCTGTACGGCGTAATTGCATTTTGATCCGTTGGCATCTCAATTTGGTTAATTGACCGAGTTATGGAGGGTTGAATTATATGGCGTGTTTGGTTTAGCCCGAATTCGTGTTAAATTAGGTACAGATCTGAGTAGAGGTAGGTTCAGAAAGAGGATTGTAGAATTATGGATCATGTTGTGGGTGGAAAGTTTAAGCTGGGGAGGAAAATTGGGAGTGGGTCTTTTGGTGAGCTTTATTTAGGTATGTATATGTATATGTATATGTTTAGCTAAATTATTTGCCGGCAATACTTTTGTTTGGGTATCAATAGTTTGTGTAATTTGTTTGCTTATTGATTCAGGTATTAATGTACAAAGTGGAGAAGAAGTAGCCATCAAGCTGGTATTGTTTCTATATTTCTGATCAGTGTTTTAACAAAGAAATAAATTATATGAATTTATGTTCTGGTTTGTAAAGCTAAATAAATTGTTGTTTATGTGATTGTTTCATCAATCTTTTTACTGGGTAACAATGTTCATAGCTGTTTTTTTAATTTCCTTTATTGTGTACAGAGTATTTCTAGAAATAGTAGAATACTGGAAATTGAGTGTTGTCTATAATGATAAAAGCACTGATCACATGTAATTATAGTATGAGCTGAAAAGATAGAAGCTTTCTTCATGCTTGTTTCCACAAAAAGTAAAGATTGAAACTCTCTTTCATGCTTGTTTCCACAAAAGTAAAGATTGAAGCTTTCTTTCATTCTTGTTTCCACGAAAGTAAAGATTTATGCTTTATTATATGCATGTTTCCACTCAAATAGTTAAATATCATTATTGATAAGGAAATGGCTCTAATGTTCTTCTTTACTGATGCTAATTCATTTTCTTAGGGGTATTTGCTTCTTAAGCTTCTTTAGCCAGGAAAATGATGTTTTCCGATAAATTGCAATTGTACCTTCTTGTCATTGCTTTAAGTTTAACTCTGTTATCCTCTCTTTCTTTTCTTTAGTACACGGAAATTACTTGCATGCTCCCACAATGTGTGTTACTCGATTTGCCGCTATAAATAAAATGGAATATGATTTTATGTTGAGCTCAATAAATTGGTAACATTAGCAGTGTCACAGTGTAACACTTTAGAATTTGGATTCGCTCTGAAGTCTGTGAGAGATGCGATGAAGCATAATGCAGCTGCCATTAACCTTGTAGAACATCATATTGACCGATTCTAATTTGGATCATGAATTCATGATAAAAAAAAACTGGAGTCAAAGTAATTAGGCTTTGTTTTCTTTGGCCTTGTTACCATTTTTATATATACTTGTTTCGAGGATTTATTTGTTTCTTTGTGGGATTTAAATTTCTAGTCCTCAGCTTATCTTTTCTTGTTACTTATCAGGAATCTGTGAAGACTAAGCACCCTCAACTTCACTATGAATCAAAAATTTATATGCTTCTACAGGGAGGAAGTAAGTCTCTCTCTCCCTCTCTCTTGTGTGTGCCTATGACTTTGGGAATAAGTTACAGAGAAGGTCCATTCTGTTTAAACTAATCTATATTCTCTTGGACAGCCGAAGTTGCTGGAAACTCCAAGTGAATTTATGCAAGTTGAGAACATTTGGTTTCATGTACTTTGATATTTATTTTTTTATGTTAAAATAATTTAGGTGAAATTACAAAACCTGTTCTTTGTAGCCTCGTTGCTGCTTATTAGCTACATGCATTAATACTTTTGTAGGTTGTTAAACATAAGCTTTTGAAATAATAATTTATAAACTTTAATCTTCATTATTCATAACACTTAAAAGTGGAGTCAGCACTTGTGACTTGATTTAAATTTTCTACAGTGGAAAAATCTTCCTCTTGCTTGCTGTTTTTTGTTCTATTCCACCTAAAGTTTTATAGCAGAAGAAATACCTTTTAGAAACATATGGTGAAATGCGGAATCGAAAAGTCAACCACTCTTATTTTATAACCAATATGGAGTAGTTACGGTGCATTTGAATCCATGTTAATGTTAAGCTGATGCATTTGATATGCAATTATGTATATATGATCGACTTCTTTTGCATGATGAAACTATCAGACGAGGATCTGATTTTTCTTACAAATCATCTGATCATCCGTGATGTTTCTTTGGTGAAGCGGGGATTCCCAACCTCAAATGGTTTGGAGTCGAGGGTGAGTACAATGTCATGGTTATTGACCTTCTTGGCCCGAGTTTGGAAGATCTGTTCAACTATTGCAACAGAAAGTTCTCACTGAAAACAGTATTGATGCTTGCAGATCAACTAGTAAGTACATATGACACTTCTTTATGAAGGACCACGCCTTAAGCTTACATGTGATGTCGCTGTTATGTTACACTTGCAGATTAATAGAGTTGAATACATGCATTCGAGAGGTTTTCTTCACCGTGACATAAAGCCTGACAACTTTTTAATGGGCCTAGGGCGCAAAGCAAATCAAGTAATGCTCAGTATATAATTCTGGCAAGTCTTTATGAATTTTGTATCTTGATGCCTACAATATCTACAAGCCTCAAGGAGGCTTGTGTTGTTTTTTTTATTATGTTATTGTAACACCCCCTTTCTAAAAGAAAAAGGGACATCATGCACGAACATAATAAATACAATCCTGTAATAATTCTCAAAATGTTTCCAAATAGATTGTATACTTACTCTCATAAATGCTTATGTAAATAGAAATAACTCCATATTAACATAATCTCTATTTCTAGGAATGAATAACAAAAGACGCCAAAAACATCCATCTACAAAATATTAGAAAACCCAAATCTAATAATAATCTCAAAACCAATCAACTTATTTGGATCAAAGGTAACTCTCATATCACAAATCATGATCACCCATGATTACCTGCCGTAAAAAGCAACCAATTGCCCAATATGGATATAAAGATGCACAAATATACCACAATTTATAATGTAACCAAAACAGCCGAATGAATGAACAAATTATGAATATATCAAAATTATGAGACTAGATATAAATGATGAACACTATTGATTGAACAAGTGTAATTAAAAGGGTTCCAACAAGATGAAGGTTGAATCAAATATTTATACGTGACAATTTCATACTTAGGTCAGATACAAATAGTCAAAGGCTAACAAAATACATCGATACCATGATGTATGCGAATCAAACCGAATAGTACACACGACACATACTTCACTAATCTGCCAAACAAATCAAATCAAATACTGGGTCGACCCATACGTATTCTGAACAAAAATATCAAATGGTCAAACCTCACACCTAGAGCATACAAAAGGATATGTCGTGGACTGATTACACCGCTATGGAAGGTAGGGGTGCTCAAAAAATTCAATTTTTTACTGAACCGGTTGAAACCGGTACCGGCGGTACCGGTTTTTTTCGGTTTCGATTTTTTCGGTATCGGCTTTTCGGTTTTTTTATACTTTTCGGTACCAGTAGCGGTAATGAAAAATTTAAATTCGGTAAATACCGAAAAAACCAAAAAAAAAACCGAACCGTAGTTAACTGTAGTTGAAGTTGATGCAACTTATGTAAAGCCTTTCAAAACTGACACAATTGTAATTGCCCCGGGCCAAACCACCAATGTCATTGTGACTGCAGATCAAAACTCTGGCAAGTACCTTGTTGCCGCGTCGCCATTTATGGACTCCAATTGTTGTAGACAATGCGACTGCAACGGCAACTTTACATTATTCAGGGACACTTTCAAGTTCTCTAACCACCCTTACAAGCCCACTGCCTCAAAACGCCACCCCCGTTACTGACAAATTCATAAACTCTCTAAAGAGCCTCAATTCCAAAACTGTCACATTAACAGTTGATCACTCCCTGTTTTTCACAGTTGGATTAGGGATTAACCCATGTCCGAGTTGTATAGCTAGTAATGGAAGCAGAGTAGTGGCAGCTTTAAATAATGTCACATTTGTCATGCCTACCACAACTCTTCTTCAAGCACATTACTTCAATATCAAAGTATAAAAAAAATTATTTGATTATTGAGGTATAATCGAAAACCGAACCGAAAAACTGGTACCGATTTTGTACCGAACCGGTACCGAAACCGGTTATTCGGTACCGGTTCTTGATTTTTGGAGTTTTCGGTTCGATATCGGTTTTTTCGGTACCAGTTCGGTTTTTACCGATGAGCACCCCTAATGGAAGGTGTCATGCCTCGGTGTCAAGAGGCCATGACTGTGGTACTCCAAATGTGGTTAGCTCAAGTATATCCTGAGCCAGCCTTGGCCCATGGTGACCAGGGTGACAGCCCTGGGCCCAAAGCTGAAGGGGGCCCAATTTTTTTTAATTTATAAGCTTATACCCACAACCCACATAACAATTAATCTTCTCGGCTTCTTCTCCTCAAAACCGAACGGTCGGAACAAAAGGTTTCAGCTTCAATTAATCAATTGTCACTGCCTAGAAGCTGTCGATAGAGCCAATAATTGTCTTACAAGTTGCAACCTAATTAATAGATTCTGCTTCTTGTTGCAACCCATCAAATAAATTTTGCTTCTTGTCTTGCAACCCATCAAACAGGTTCTAAGTGGCTTTCAAATAATCAAATATGATTTTGCTTCTTGCTGTCTGAGGTATGTTTTGTAATTTGTAGATTGTGTATTTGTGTGTTAATATTATGTGGGTTTTGGGTTTTTTATTGTAGAATTGAGAATGAATATGGTGTATATATTTATGATTGTCAAATTAGACTTTGGGGAATGTATCATTTATAATTTAGGGTGATTAATTTGAAACGAGGCCTTCTTTTAGTAAATTAACTGCATTATTTTATGTTTCATGGTGTTAGTCTGAAGATAGTGACTTCTAGATTGTGTATTTGTGTGTTAATATTATGTGGGTTTTGGGTTTTTTGTTGTAGAATTGAGAATGAAATATGGTGCATATATTTATGATTGTGAAATTAGAATTTGGGGACATGTTAGAAATTTAGAATTCTCCAAATTCTAACATATTTGTGTAATCTTGCTTATCAGTAACAAGTTAAAATTTCAATTATAACATTGTTTCTTTTGTTTTGTATGGGTCCACTAACACCATTCTATAATTTAGCTTTGCTTATCATCTTTGTGTCAATTGGCTAATGAGAGTACCTGGGGTAGCTAGACCGTTGCAGGAGTCTATACTTATTTAAATTAAGTTGATTGAGTTTGATTAGAAATTTCTGGCCCTTCTGACCACCTATGTGTACTTAAGATTTCAATTTTAGTAGGTAACAAACTGGACAAGCTTCATTGGAAGAATTTTGGCTGGTTACAAGTCTGTTTTATTAACTTACACCTCTGAGGCTCTTACAGTGGACCATATGTATGCAAGTGTACATGAGAAAATAGATGTATGGGAAATATGATTTTATCTTCCATTGTTGTTTAATGTATTCTGCAAAACATTTGCAATGGCTGCTGTAGTTGGCTTTGGCCTACAAACTCCAGCCTGGTGTTATATTAATGAGAGTACTGGGGTAGCAAGGCTGGTGGAGGAGGATATACTTATATTAAGTTGATTGACTTGGTTAGAAATTTTAAGCCTGCTGACTGGTTATGTACTTATGTGTTCTTAAGATTTCAATTTTAGTAGGTAAAAAACTAAACAAACTTCATAAAAATAATTATGTTTGGTTACTAATACCTCTGAGGGTCTTCACCAAATTTTAGTAGGTACTCTTTTTCCTTCGTTTGGGGTTTTGTCCCATTGGGTTTTTTCCAAACAAGGTTTTAATGAGGCCCCAAAGTGTCTTATCTTTTGTAAATTCTTATAATTTTAGTAAAATTAATTAGTTGATAATTTATTTATTTATTTTTTTAATTTGTATAAAGGGGCACACTTGAGAAAGTTCGCCCTGGGCCTTAGAAAACCCAGGACCGGCTCTGAGTATACCCTAAGGATCGAACTACAAAATATAAGTCAAAAGGGGTTCAAATCACAAAGCTTACATGACCATCTCCAAATAAATTGAATTATTTCAAATATGAACATATCTAACTCTCAAACGATACCAACGATCTAAATACTCCCGAATGTGAACGAAAATATACGAAGAATGATATAAACAAATAAAATCTCAAAAACACAGTTTTTCAAATGACGAAATATCATATGACTGATATGGGGAGTATAACTACAATCAAGAAACAAAGTAGGTAATTCGTTATCACGCCGCTAGACCTCCTCAATCCAATCTATATAATCACCAAATCACCACAACATTAATTAGATTACTAAATTGTAAATTTTTATATTTTTCTTTTATAAATTTAACAACTTTAATATTAGTTCATATACCCTTTGGAGTTAGGACATGTTCTGTACATTCTGTAATGTAAATATACCATTTTAATGTAGTATACTCAATGATATAATATAATAGAATTTTATTAATTCCTTAAAACCTTCTGTACTACTACTACTAAGTTATTGATCCAACATGCAATCCTTACATTGCTGATTATATATATATATATATATATATATATATATATATCTAATAAAATACAAATGATTTTGAATTTCCCGCTCACTCAATAAATCATCTGGGCCGTCCAAAGTTTGGGATAAATCCCACCGTTCATACATCTATCTAATAAAATACATCTATCTATCTAATAATCTAATAATCTATCTAATAAAATACAAATGATTTTGAATTTCCCGCTCACTCAATAATCATCTGGGCCGTCCAAAGTTTGGGATAAATCTCACCGTTCATACATCTATCTAATAAAATACATCTATCTATCTAATAATCTAATAATAATTTAATAAAATACAAATGACTTTAAATTTTCCGCTCACTCAATAAATTATTTTGGTCGTTCAAAGTTTGAGATAAATCATATTGTCTATACAGTGCCGGAGGCACGGGACCCAACTAGTATATATATATATAATCATAATCACTACTTGGGTTAGAAGTATATATACTATAATTATTAATTAAATCATTTGAATAACTTATTGACTACAAGGATCAGGTGCTTCCATGAAGCACCCGAAAAGCAATGCCGCAATAACGAAGTGACCCTTATACACACACATATATATTATTTACTTATTAAACTTATGATAACCATTAATTTCCTTATCTCATATACCATATATCCCAATTACAAACGAAGACTGCATTAACGAATCTGATGAATGCAAAATAAATTCTTAAAACAGATTGTAAACATAACAATAAAATAGATTGTAATTACAGTAACAAAATAATTATTTTGTATTAAAAATAGTTTAATAATTACCTTTTGAGAAGAAGAATATGATAAATAATTTTTAAATTTCAGTCTCGTTCTATCTCTCTCCTGCCTCTTCTCTCTTCGTTTACTGCAGTACCAATCTTAGGAAACCTTGACTTAATATATTAAGGTTACACTTTTGTTATAATTTGGTCTTTAAACCCAACAATTAAAATTGGGCTCAATAGTTTTGACAAGCCCAAACTTAAATAATTTGAAATTAGTTTGACCCAATTAGTTTATTATTTTTATTTTTATTATCTTATTGTTATTGTTATTATTATTTTCATTTTCCGGATAATACAGTTATAATTATCATTTTGCTTGCATTGGGCAAGTTTGCTGGACTCTGCCCTTCCGGGTGATGTACGAGACTAAACTTTAAACAAAATAAATCTACACACATTATATCTAAGAAAATGATTCTACATGTGTATACATCTCATTGAATACATTCGGTTAATGGATTAAGTAACATCAGTATTGCAGCTACAAAACAAAAGATTTTGTGATCCCAGTTAGGCTACATCTTATTGCAGGTATATGTCATCGACTTTGGCCTTGCAAAGAAATATAGGGATCTTCAGACTCATAAGCACATACCGTACAGGTATTGATACTTTTTTTTACCTTACATGGTAACACATAAGTATATTCCTGCTGTATGAAAGGGTCTCATTTGTCAAAAGAATTTTTTATGCAGTGTACTGTAGTGGTCCTTTTCATCACCCCTCAATGGTATTCCGCCGTTTTTTGATTTTTTTTTTATGTATGGGGATTTTCATACTCATAGCTTTATAGCATAGCCCTCATGATAATTGGCCATTTTTTGAAGCATCTCTCATTTTCTTTTCTTCTCTTCTGTATATTCTGGTGTGTATGCTTAGCATTAGCTTTGATTTTCTTTTCATCTATACTCATAAAGCTTCTGTTTTAGGGAAAACAAAAATCTTACGGGCACAGCTCGCTATGCTAGCGTTAACACACACCTGGAGTTGGTGAGTGATTTCTCACATTGTTATATGCGCCAATTATCATCTGGTCTCTTCGAGGTTTATTCCATTACTCATGGTTAATTTTGTTGGCAGAACAAAGCAGAAGGGATGATCTGGAATCTCTCGGTTACGTGCTTATGTATTTCTTAAGAGGAAGGTTGAGTATAGATGTGCCACCCTTTAGTTTTTGGCATTCCTCTTATATTTACTATGTACTTCCTAATTTATTGTGAATATTTTTCCTTGCATCAGTCTTCCTTGGCAGGGACTGAAGGCCGGCAACAAAAAGCAGAAATATGATAAGATTAGGTGAAAAGAAGATGTTAACGCCTATAGAGGTACTATATTTGGTCACCTGCTTGGCTGCTTTTTGTTTTAGGGTAATTCACTGCTACACTAGCATGTATGACTTCCTTATACAATATCCCAAGGTGTTGCTCTGACCTAACTTATCAGAAAGTTGTTGTTTTGACCAATGAGTAAACCGTATGGCCATTTCTTGGACAGGGGCTTCGATGCATATGCCAATTCATAAAGATTGTCGTCTTTACTTTTTTCTTTTGGTTACATATATTCTGTCCTTGCTATCTAGACACTTTAAGCTTATGCTTGACTGACCAAAATTTTTTTTTAAGCTCAGCCCTAATATTCTCAATCAATGAGGGCACTTAAAAATAAATAAGTAAACAACACAACATGATTATATGGGTTTTTTTCTTCCATAAGTAACGGAATGTGTATACATTTATAATATACATGTTAATTTGTTCTTCTTTCAATACATGCTCCCACCGTCCTCAAAATGATGGCCAAAGTACATTTTGCACACAAATTTAAAAAAGTAAAATAGAGGAAAGAGAGTATAAAAAGTTCCAAGTTTATCCCTAGTGTCCCCACGAAGTTAAATTAAGTGATGAGTTTCATTTTTTTATATACTAGTGGATCCCACTAAATGACATTTACCTTTTACTTTATATACTTTGGCCATCCGTTTGAAGACCAAAAAAATTGTACCTTAGGCCATCATTTAAGGACGGAGAGTAGATGTATATGTGTGTGTATGGGGGACTATTTACACAAGGTCTTTGCTAATTCCACAAGGTTCTCTCATGTGAAGGTGGGACCCATCCTACCCACTTGTGAGGAGAACTTGTGGAAATAGCAATCTCATATATATATATATATAGATAGATAGATATGGGGAGTGATCCATAGCCAAAGGTGGCTATGAAGTGTGTGGTAGCCAATGCATTTTGTACCAGTCTTTTAAAATCTTGACCTTCAAATCTGGGAATAAACAATACAAGATAATTGACTTTTACACACTACATAGCCACCTATGTCTATATATATATATAGTTGGATCCAGTGTCAACTAATTCAGAAGAGTTGATAGTTATTCTTACCCTCCATGTTAGGCCTACCAGTCTTTCATTTTCAGTCTCTGTCGAGTGTTGAGCTATGTTATTGACCATTAGTTTGTACATGACTTTCGAATATGGGAATGAACAGTACACGATGAGTTGACTACTACACACTTTATAGCCACCTATGTCTATATATCACTCTCTCTCTCTATATATATATAGGAACATGATCCACAACCACCGTTGGCTGTGGCTCATAGCCCAGTCATCCCATAAACTCTGTTCATTGCGATTTTGAATGGCCCAGATTAGAAAGGCCTCATTACTATCCGCAAGAAGAAGTTCTTGCGGATACTAATTAGTATTCACAAGAACTTCTTGTGGATAGTTTTGTAGGTTAAAAAAAGTCGGACCACTCATTATCTCTTCTAACGTAATTTTTTCTCTTTCATCAATCAAAGTCTAAAATTCAATAACTTTTTTATTACAAATCCAAAATTGTCAATCTATATATCATTAGAAAGCTCTAGTCAAGATCTTCAAAACAAGATCCATAGTTTATGTTTTCATGTAGTTAAAATATCAAAATTTATTATCAAAGTCACTAGTGTATTTCAAAATACAAAATTTTAACTTAAATTTTGGTGATTTTAACTGAAAAATATATCAATAATGGATCTTGTTTTGAAGATCTTGACGAAAGCTTTCTAATGATATATAAATTGATAATTTTAGATTTGTAACAAAAAAGTTATTCAATTTTAGATTTTGGTTGAAGAAATAGAAAAGGTTGGGTTAGGAGAGAATGAGTGTTCGAATTTTAACGTAAAAAGTTATTAGCAAGAATTGAACTTCTTGTGGATACTAATCATCCCACTTTAAACTCAGCCATCGCTATTTGAGATGAACGACAGGAGATGGATTGGCTGAGAAATGATCCATAGCCAGCGTTGGCTATGGATCATCTCCCATATATTATATATATATATATATATATATATATATATAGAGAGAGAGAGAGAGAGAGAGAGAGAGATGAATCCAGTATCAACTAATTCTTAAGAGCTGTGTTATTTCTGCCTATGTTAGGCCTACCAA